>JAODTR010007503.1:0-10239 GCA_025399935.1 Amblyopsis rosae | reverse complement strand
GAGACCCTACCAGGAGCACAAGGCTCCAGACAACACAGCTCTCAGGATCATAGGGACACACAAACCTCTCCACCACGCGATAAGGTGATGGTTCCCAGAGAGGCAAAATCACATCATGGCCAGAAAATGTCCTCTTTGCAAAAGAGCAGGTCCTTTATGTATATATTACAGTATGTGAAGCCAGATTCATACTACCGGCATGTTCAATCTCAGAATGAAATTGAGGCCACACAGACAATGAGTGAATCCCTTGTGTAACATGTATCCAACTTTTACAAATATCAAAGATAGCAATATTATAAAAGGTTTTATTTTATTCTGGCTGGATTTGATTCCCAGGCCTAATCTCTGGTATAGACTGCTATAGTTAGGCCTTTCACTTGCAAGCCGAGTCTCATTTAAGTTTTTTCTGCATATATTGTATACTCTCTATAACACAGATTACTATGCACCTCTTTTCCACCAATATAGTGCCTATATGTGGTGCGATGTTGTTTTGCAGATTTCACAACCTTGGAATCTTGCGTTCTATAGATGGGTAGTGAATTCTCCATTTTAGTGTTGTTTGTGGACAAAAAGTAATAAAAAAATCCATAAAACAACTTTAATCCATTTTAACATGTAGGGTTAAATGAAGGTGGATCCATGTTTCTTTTGACTATACACGGTCCCCTGGAGCTAATTAGGATTAGTGACAGACTTTTACACTCGCGTTCATATTCCAACTGTTTTTATTCCATTTAATGCCAACTCATTCTTCTTTACTGTGTGCCTCATTCTGAGCTTTCCTCCTTAACACGTTCAACAGAACATGTTACGTTCTGTTGAATGTAGAATGACAGACGTTTAGGTAAAGCCAGCACACGCCTATTGTCCTGGGGGTCAGCTGATGCTGCCAGACTGCCAGTCAACACACCTATTGTCCTGGGAGCCAGCTGAGGCTGCAGTTCCAGTTAGCTGAGGCTGGCTATGAGAAGCTCTCCTAGTGTGCTAGCCTGCATGTAAGGTCACCAGGTGTCTGCAAAAGCAGGTGCACACAAACACTTCAGATAAAAGTGTGTGGTCACATGTTGAATCTGCAATAAACTCTCTAATAGATGGAGAAGGGGGGGAGAGCATATCTCATATAATGGTGGGGGAGGGGGGGAGAACAGTCTGTCTCGTGCCTCAGGGATATGGAGGCTCTGACGACTAAATAATTTTCAGATAGACGAGAACACACAATCTGCAGCCCTCTTATTTAAAAGAAGGGATGGGAAACATGAATCCAGTGGATTCATTTGAGTGGATGTAAGGGCAGAGGAATGTGTCTGTTTGTCTGTGTGTGCGCGCGTGTGCGTGTCAGA
This sequence comes from Amblyopsis rosae, assembly GCA_025399935.1. NCBI lineage: Eukaryota > Metazoa > Chordata > Actinopteri > Percopsiformes > Amblyopsidae > Amblyopsis > Amblyopsis rosae. Next base: position 8,893 of record JAODTR010007503.1, on the reverse strand, counting down.
TGATGTTCTCCTCTTGTCATTAGCATGACGCAGTTGAGTATCATCTAAGTGTGCTTAGGAACACCTGGGTGAAAATGCATGTGAGAGATGTCATATATGTGTGTATCTGTGTGCGTGTGTGTGTGTGCGCATGCGTGTGTCATTGCACGTCACGACTATAAGTCAGGTGAAAATAGGGATGAGGTTCAATGGGGTGAAATTAAGCGAAATAATAATGACACTACGCTAGCAAAGTGATTGGAATAGCTCCCACACGCATCGTGAGAGTTGGTGGGGGTGCAGTTAGCAGGCAGACACACACACACACACACACATCGTCTGCTTTCCATGCTGTCCGTGCTGAGAGGAACATCTGCTGCTATTAGGATTAAACATTAAAGCAGTTTGATCAATTGCTAATAGTGTAGGAAAACATGGCGGCGTGATACGTGGCTGCAATACATCGTGTAGGGAGGGAGAGATGTGCCTTCAAATAAGACACTGTGTAAATGTTGTGCTACTATAGCACCCTTTATTATTTATTTATTTATTCATTCCAAGCTTTGCTAACACAGTAGTTAGCCTGTCAGCAATTACTCTATAAAGAGCTGGCAGTTAATTATACTTGCAGTCCAGAATAGCTTCCTACCCATGAAAGAGAAGAATTGTATCAAATGTCCATCCACAGACCTCAGCTCTAAAGCGGTGGCAGCATTGAGTCCATATTTGCTCATTCTGTTCATCACTCATCTTCCCTCATCCCCCAGGAACCCACACACGCATACATACATGCACACATTTTCCCCGCTAGCAGATAAGCGACGTATTGTATGTTACCTACGTGTATGTTGACTAGCTATAGACACAATAGCCACAACCACTGTGATGTAAGTACATTTAAAATAAGGTAGGCAGACAGAGAAGGTAAACATGGCTTGCTGTTATGTTAGCATGGCAGAGAACTAATGGAATCTGAACTAGGGAAATCTTCCCTATGGATATTTTGGCCCGGACAAATGGCTCATGTGAGCACTGAGTGTGTGTGCGTTTCTGTGAGTACATTTTTGTGTGTGTGGGGCTATGGAGGCACAAAGCACTTTGCTTTCATTCTATTCTTTCTTTCATCCCAAACCACCTGCTTTACAGTACGCCCGCTGCTGTCTGCCATTTAACCTGAGGTCCCTATAGGACAGCAGGGCATAGAGCGGAGCTGTACGGGTGTGTGTGCATGTGAGTGGGGGAGAGGTAATTGGCGTGTCCGCCTGACTGAAAGACCTCGACAAAGTGGCAGTGCAGGAGCAGCGCTGATAACATGGCAATTAAGCTGAGAGAGAAAGGGCCCCAATCTGGACAGCAGTGCCCACGGATACAGACTGAGCGTATGGGCTGTATACGTATGGGCTGAAGGCAGAGGGATAGAGACAGCCAGAGGCAGGAGCTCAGGCAGGTGTGAGCTAATTTGTCTCACCGTGTGCTACTTCGGTACTGCAAGCAAATGATGATATATTCGTATTGTGATGCTAGTTTCATGTGAGGAGACGGTGGAACCGTCAGTAAAGTCCAAAGAATGGAGGAACAATAAAATGAATGAGGAGGAAGAAGGCAATTCAATGGCATCCCTCATTAACACATTACATTATTTTATATTGATTAACATGTCTTTAGTCTTATTTAGCTACTGTTATACACTAATTTTACTTATATTGCCTGCCCTAATAGTGTCACTTGGTACAGTACCTTCAATTTGTATATTTTTGACAACTACATTTCCCAGAACAAGAACTAATATAAAAGTTGTTAATAAATGGAAAAAACAATTAAAATGCCTGAATGTTCTATCTATTAACTTCTATTAACTACAAACCATTTGCCAGCCTCAAGTAAGCGTAACATCATGCTGCATTTGAAACACCATTACAAACTAGTGACAGTAACAGTGTATTTGTTCAGGAAATCAGCTACTTTATTAAACTCCTAAATTAAAATAACAAAGAAATACATGAAATAATGTGTCATGGATCCAGCTGTGCCCTGGGTGCTGTCCTGTTTCTTTGTGTGTTTTGTGTTTCCCCAGTTCTTTTGTCACTGCCATTGTGTTGATTGTTGATTGCTTTCACCTCTTCCGTTTTATGCCCAGTCCAATGATGTCTTGTTCTGCTGTGTTTAGTCCTTGTGTGTTTTCTCATGTTTGTCTCATGCCTGCCTGTCTGTCTGTCTGTCTGTCTGTCTGTCTGTCTGTCTGCCTGCCTGCCTGCCTGCCTGTCTGTCTGTCTGTCTGTCTGTCTGTCTGTCTGCCTGTCTGTCTGTGTTTCTGCCTGCATGCCTGTCTGTCTGCCTGCCTGCCTGCCTGCCTGCCTGCCTGTCTGTCTGCCTGCCTGTCTGTCTGTTCCTTGTTTTTTGTTAATTTATTTATTTATTTATTTATTTATTTATTTATTTATTAATTAATTATACCATTGTACTTTTGGGTCCTTACCACCTCCGCAACCGTAACAATAATGAATCAATTGTTGGGGTTGTGGTTTCCAAAAGTGAACTGTATACTTTTATTTAGCCTATATGCATAATGCTATATTGTTTGGTGTCTACTGTTGTATTGGCCTCTCATTTATTGTAGAATCATAATAATGGCTTTTCATACTGCATACTATATATCCTCGGTCTATTCGTAGCCCTGGGCTAAGAGATATACAGGGCTGACTTAGCTCCTTTTCACACACACATTATTATCCCAGGGCTAAACCCAGGACTGTACGACACACTGCACTTCTACTAGCCCTGGATTAAATGTCAGTACTGACAAAAGCATGACGAAAACTTTATTGTTTACTTCAGCGCCGTTTCATACTGGCACCTTTTAGCCCCCGGTTTAGTAGTTTTTCAGGAGCTAACCCTGAAAAATGGGGGCTATACCGTGCTCCGGAGCAGGGCCAGCTAGCCCTGGGCTAAAGTCGGGTTTGCCCACTTTGGAATGTTTCAGGATTATGCCATTGTGAACGCTTTCTTAGCCCGGGGCTAACGCACCCAGGCCGGAGCTAAGAACATTCTAAAAGTGCAGTGTGAAAATCCCTATAGTTACCTTTTTCCAGGTCCCACTTAGCATATAGTAAGACTATATTCTGTTTTTCCTCCCTTTCTGTAATCCTGTTCTCTGTATAAACTATATGTGCCAGATGATGCACATTCGCTACTGGCTTTTATGGTAATGTGTTGTCTTAAATATCGACAAACCTCTGTGTGTGTGTGTGTGTGTGTGCGTATATATACAGTATATATCATTGCTATTGACCATTTGTCAGTTTTGCTTCAATGTTTACAAACCCCAAGCCAGTTTTAGTGTGTGTGCGTGCGTGTGTGCATGTGTACATGATGGGTATTGAACATTTTTGCTACGCTACATTGCTGAGACATTTATACTGTAATATAAGCAGTATACTCTTTAAACCCTGACACACATTCAGTCTCTCTTTCTGCATAGGTTGCAGTAAGGACAGAAGATGCCTCACTGTGCAAGTCACATGTGTTGGTTAATCGATACGGTGCTTTCACACAGTGGCCTTGTAAAGCCAGTAGGATGTGTTCAGTGTTTAGCATTCAATACTGTATTGATTGTCCTCAAGCCCTTACCATCACACAGTAACCAACCCTCAAGTGTTTGTGCATGGGAGTGGGTGGGTGTTTTGGCAGATTAAGTAGTTCAGCACAGTATCGCTCCGTATTACTCCTCGTGGACCACTCTATAATGATAAGCCATAACAACGGCAGCCCCCTCCACCTGGGTCAAAGGTAAATATTGTTCAGCAGAGAGACTGTGGCGTATACTTGCTGGACGGCCATACAAGTCATAACGCAAGGTATTTGTATCTTGAATTCACCATAACCAAGATACAGGGCATTTGTTTCTCTCCATTCTTTGTCATCAAATCCATTTTTGTTGTTTGATTTTAGTTTGTGCAGCGAAAATATTCCTGATGATGATGTAAATAATAGTGTAAATGTAATGTAAATAAGAGTGTAGGTAGATGTAATGTAAACAGTTTGTTGAGAAATAGCTAATTGGTCCATACTTTCATTCAGGCAAGATGTTTGATGTTGCTTTGTATAGCAGAAGGTGTAAAAGGTTCTAGGAAAGCACCATAGCATCATTTATGTTCTGTTGTACCCGCTGTATCCAAACATTATGTTAATTTGTCACAGACAAACGCACATAAATAAGCATGAGATATTTACCAAGCCAATGAAATATGTCTGGTATGGTGCTTGTTTTTTTATAATACATTTTAATTTCTTTGTCAATAATAATCATAATGACAAATAGAGTATTTAGTCAAAGTTTCTCGGGCCGGTAAACCGTTAAGACAGTTAATATCATTCATTATGCGTATCTGGTAAAAAAATACAAATGATGAATTACTGCACTTGTTTATTATTTAATATATGTTGTTGAGTGAATCTTGATTCTGCAATTTCACAGTAAAAACTCTTCTCTAACATTTGAATGGTTATTGAATAATGTAGTCAGAAGGATGCTATATATCCTATACAGCAGGGCTATTCAACTCCGGTCCTGGAGGGCCGCACCCAGCATGTTTTAGATCTAGAATCAGGTGTGTTGGAACAGGGAGAGATCTAAAACATGCAGGGTGCGGCCCTACAGGACCGGAGTTGAATAGCCCTGCTATACAGTATATTTAAACTGTACAATCTTTAGCGTTTGCTTACAGTATGTCTACACTGAACAGATGTTGCACCCGTTTAGCTTGACATTTTAACGCATGGCCCTGTTCTGCACTTTATCTCACATAAATACGTGATTTATTTTAAAATCCTAGCATGACTAATGTGGATGGATCGCTCACAGGTTTGGCGAGATGCATGGTGAACAACAGTCGAATGGCTACGTGATGAGAAGGCATGCAACGCACACACAGAATGCCATCCTCGCCGTTACTACTACTGATTTATTTGTTTCATGCAGCTCTAGTGTTTTATAATGCTACAGCATTATGCAAGAGGTGTTTGTACGCAGGTCTGTCTTAATTAGAGCTCACGCCGGCTAGATGCGAGCAACCGAGGTAGGTCAGTTCTGCTGGGACAATGACACACGGCTTGTTTATCGGTTTATTAGTCTGGAGAGTTTCTCAAGGACTTCAGGGGCCACGCCTCTTACCTGGAAAAGATGATGCCTCCTTCCATTTAGTATTAGGCAGCTCGATTACCCAGCTATCCTGCGGGAGTATTAAAGTTCTAATGTTATGGTAATCAGCATAATCTGGTTCCAGTAGAATCACCTGTAAAAGTAACAGCCAGGAGCGAAGGCTAAACTGCTTATCTTAATCGTCAGTGTACACAGTAGAGCAGGGACTAGCACGGGTATCGCTGCCTCAGACTGGGCTGAGGTCACTCTATTCCTCTGTGTCCTCTTCCACTATGCTGCCATCTGCGCTCACTTCCGCTGTGACATTGGTTCCAGGCAGCGCTGAGTTATTGACTGTCTGCGTGATCTAATCTGTCACCTGGTGTCGCGCTCTGCGCCGCGGCCTCTTCACACTCACCTCACCAACACACTGGTCCTCCTTTCCCCTCGTGAAGGTCCATCTTCTGTTCGTCATCCAGCCTGTTGTTATGTCCCTGTAGAGTCTATTCAAGATGGCAGGAGATGACATGACAGACCCCTCGTCTTGTGAATGTTGTCCTGGCTTTGTGCCGTCTCATGTGAAATATGGTCATACATCTTGCCGGGCAGATACGAGTGGCACGATTGCAGAAACTGGCTTGATTTTGTATTTAATTACAGGACTTTTATACCGGTTTTTACTACATATACATTTATAAGATATGCAAATATTAGTTATATAATATCAAACATTCACTTTTGAATTGTGTGTGTGTGTGTTGATACTGTAGTGCTTTTTTTTCTGAAGTGATCTGTTAATGTATGTTCTCTGCCACAGTGTCCCATAATCACTACTTCCTATGGATATTGGTGTGTGTGTGTGTGTGTGTGTGAGTGTGTGTAGTCATATTTGAAAGTGCCATGCACCGAGTGATAAACGCTTCACTCTCTTCAGGACTATCTAGCCTTGACGTGACAAAGTCTGCATCCTGCCTGGCATTTCTCACACTTTCCTCAGGGCCTTCCATGTGCAGATGGAGCATCACAGCACACAGTTATGGCCGAGGGACTCTTGACTCCAGCTGTGTCCCCATACATACATAGTGGTTGATGCTGTCTTGAAGCCCTGAGCCGTTTCAGCAGCAACGTCTGCACATGCAGATGCATTCACGTACAGTACAGTAGCTCTTCCAGAGGCCGATGTCACAGCATATAGCCACGTGCATCTGCAAGGGGCGTGCTATGCACAGTAACTACATCAACCACACATGCAAACACTGATGGTTTGTGAGCAGAAAGACCTAGTCCTGGCCTGGGCAACATGGCCTGGCTCATGTCAGAGTGAATAATGGAGACCAATGCGTTACAGGGAAATCCCCCGGGGTCCTGGGGAAAAGAAGGTGGTTATATTTTATAATGTTCAGCTCTAATTAGATTTCTCTTTTTTTCCCCTCTTCTTTCAAACGGCAGTAATTTCATGGCTTATTCCTGGGGTTTAGATTTGATGTGGTGGGGGTATGGGTGGTTCGTACCCCCGTTGTATAGGAGTGACAATTCAGTAGCATTGGACGACGTATGGTACGAGAGAGAGTGCAAACTAGCAGATTTAGTGGTTGCTGTGTTTAGGATGGCATGGTTGAATGTGATATATACACAGTAGGCATAAAATGCTACATGTATTGTCCTCAGGTTTAGGACATGTAGATGGAGGCTTTAATAGTTTTGCTTTTCTAGTTTGATATATCGCTGGGACTGTAAACAGAAATGTTGTCTGCAGGTTTTGTAAGATGTTCTTCAGGGGTTAGAAATGAATGCCAGTAAACAGGGAGAACATAATAATAATACATTTATTTTGAGGACGCCTTTCAAGACACTTAAGGACATCTAATATTACAAATACAAAGACACAATATAAAACATTTCACTAAGACAGGAGCATAGATACAAATATAAGATACAAATAAAAAGTGTGTGTGTAAAGGAGAGTAAGCAAAGATTTCACATATATATGGACTTGTTCTGCATGGTCAGATATGGGGGGGGGGGGGTCAGTAACATTAGCAGGGGAATATAGTTATACAAATCAATCAGATGTTGGGAGTAAGGCTGGGTATTGCCACTGGTTTCCAGAATTGATTCGATTCCAATTCACAAGGTCCAAATTGCATTTTATTTTCGATTCTATCCAATATCGATTCGGTTATGGATTTTTCAGTTACAATAGGGCACATTTGTGCAATACAAGTGTCATAAGCCCCATATAAAATAAAAGCATTTATTTAGCAATTATACTTACTCTACAGTAATTTACATGCTATGTGCCCTATATTATAATTAATAATGTCCTTGTATACAAGTTTAAATATTTTTCTAGCAGGATTACACCTCATAAAAATAAGATCCACTTTTGGCACGACACCGCTCGTTACTTTAACAAAAACATAAATGCTGCTGTGTGACGAGATGCAATATTAACAAGGTATGGAACCAATATTTGAGTTTTATATCAAAGCATTTAGACAAAATTGATAGTAAATGCAGGCAGTCAGAAACCAAGAGCAAAGTCTACACCCACTGGAGGGAAACACACTATGCTAACTACATGACCCAGCTGAGCTAAATACATTAGATATTTCACCATGTCAGATTATTTTTGCACGCTGTGCTGCTAGGCATTCTGTCGATGGAGCTGCAAGAAAATAATCTTGATTGGTAAATTATTGGCGTGCACCATATTTCTGTTGCCTTAATCTTGATGATTGGTAAGTTATTGGCGTGCACCTTATTTCTGTTGCCTCAACCATTTAAGCTAAAGTAGTACATTTTTGTAAACAGTAAATAAAATTTATAAAACGAGCTCATTTTAATACAAGAGACTGCATTTCTATAGTGTTTTGGTGGCACTAGAACGCATTAATACGCACATTCTCGTAATCTGGTCTGCATCGTTGTTTTCATCCTCAAAGTAAAGATGTAACCTATGCGGCAGTTGACACGGCAGTTGACAGTTGACATCATATTTTCCACTACAAAAATATGTCTGACATCTGCATTCTATCTTTCTAAAGAACACCAATCATTAACCTCACTGTTTAACTGTAGGCTGTAAATTCAGATTTTTAATGGTTAAAGTGGTCCACTAAACTTTTGTGAAGAACGCTGATTTAGATGGTTCTTTTTTTTAAAGCTAATGAGAAATGTCCAGAGATGCCATACTAATCTACAGTGGGATTTGGCTTGGAACGACCTTCCACAGTGCACCTACACTATCGACTAATTACATTTTCAAAAGGGAATTCTTCTGAGATTTCAGCAGCCAATTTGTCCACACTATGATATGCTGCTCAGTCAAGTGGAGGTGATAGAGGCTACACTTCACTGAACAGAGCTGTGTTGACCTATCAACCTTCAACAAAACGCCACACACCACCTACACACACAAAGAAATGCATTTGCACACACGTATCTCCTTCACACACTTCTAAATGGTCCGCTCATAACCGTCACACCCGTTTATCACGTTCCTCTTGCTTTAAAGGTGATCTGTGTATACAATTACCATATTCTCCAGACCATTAGGGGTCAGCATTTCACCAGAATATTGTGGCGTTGTTAGTTCACCCTCAGGTCTGCTCCAATTTCTCAGTCGATCCGCTTACATGTGTCCGCACACACAATATTACAGTCATACGGTAAACAAAACGTGATTTAGATGATTTAGAACATCAAGGCAAGAATAGCACAATTCAACTAAACTGCTAAAACACTGAGAGCCAACAACACTGCTATTTTATAATA
>JAODTR010007502.1:0-10239 GCA_025399935.1 Amblyopsis rosae | reverse complement strand
TCTGGTTCACGAGGGCAGACAGCTGCAACTGGCTTTATTTGTCTCACAGACGGCTCTATCGTCATGTAGGCCTTGCATTCCCCACTGCTCAGCTCCATGAGTAAAGGCGCATAGGACTGATCAGATCACTCATCCCACCTCCCCACACACACCCCTTCCCCCACAGACACTCAGGGATTCATGAGACTGCCTCCCATTATCAGCGAATCAGGTGCTTTTCTTTCACTTGCCAGCTCTCATAGGACAACGTGCTAATCACGGTCGATCCCGTTTGCGTTTGGACGCCTGTTCTATTGAAAGGCAGCTCTCTGTAATGAACAGGCTACAGCGCATCTTCCTTATCCCGCCACACACGCACGCACGCACGCACGCACAAACACACACACATTTTCTTTTCTCCAGCAAAAAACAACAACAGAAACCTACCTTCACTAATTAGTCAGCATGGTCTATGGAGGAGGAGGGGTGAGAGCATAAAAAAATGTGCAGGTAATTAGCACCCCTTCCTTCACAGCACACGCAACATCACTGCTTTCCTAAATAGTTGTTTTCTCACCGCTGCCCTGGTGGATTGCACCCCTCCCCAACACACACACACACACACAGTGCTCCTATGGAGACTGACCTATATGGAGAACAAATGTCAAAAGCACGAGAGCGGGAACAGATGAGCAAACCGCAAGGGAGAGTGAGGCGTGAGGAGACAAAAGCCGGGCCCCAGAAAGCCTGCACTCACATCCACTCATGCAGGAAATGGAAGGAGAAGAAGAAGAAGAAGATGATGAAAACTCTTCTCTTCCACCCACACGCAGTGTTCAACCTTTCTGACACAAGTGAAATTATGGACCGGTGGGGTCGGAGAGAAGAGGGTGGAGGAGGAGGATTAACGAGATCAAAGCCTAATTAGAACCAAAGAGAATAGCTAAAGCCGCATGTGTCATCAGTGACACGACATCGCATTGTGTAACTTCCTTCTCTACCACGACGATGACGATAGGCCCTAGCAGTGCCACGTAAGCCGACACAGTGGTAGCAGAGGACAGTGCTTGTTGAAGAGCACATGAAGGGAATGCCAGCAGACATGACTACCCACAAACAGAGACAACTCATTAGCTTGCCTGCGGCGCAGTGTCGGACTCATTATAGCGGTTGCACCGCTTCATAACGTGCCAACATTTCAGATGGTTTTAAAACAGGAGCTGGCTGCATTGAATCCATCAGATACCGTACAGGCTTCATCAAAAGGCGCTAATAAGAGAAGGTACACAGTGCCGTGTGCGAGGCTCGAGAACTAAGTCTCGCCTTGTTTGCTTCAGCGAAAAGGTGGCAGCAAATAATTTAGCCGCGCATCAGTGTGTTTATGGTGCGATCGTCACCATCTGTAGTCAGGACTTTGGTTTACCACACTTAATGTCTACAGTAAGGTAGGGATAAGGCAGCTCGCTATTAACATAACAATTGACAGTCGATCCCAGAAGCTTTCACTATTCATTTTAATGTGTCAATCAAACGGCTCATGAGGCTCTTCTCAGGAGATACGCTGAGGCAACCGTTTATAAAGATTGGCAGCCAGGTGTGAATGATGTGTGACAGGAATGGTAGACCTTTTAGAAAATTCACCACAATGGGCCTAAAAATAAACACTGCTGTCACAAAGAAAAGACTAAGTGAGACATAGCCTAAGTAAGAATATTAAAACCTTCTATCATAACACAGTATCACCTTTGTAAACTATGTTATTTACGACATATACAACTTTAGTACAATTGTATGTAAAAAAAAAAGCAAGTTCAGCTATGTAATCACTGAACGAAGGGTATAAAACCTCATTAACATTTCCTTCCTTTGTATTGTTCAAGACTAAACCAATGGTTCACGAATCAGAAACATTCCTCGATTATGTTGCTTTGAAGATGAACAAACATTATGCATGTCAGGTTAAATAGTTACCTCTTGGCTCCATATAGCATACATTCTTTAAACTACACCAACATCATTTTGGTCTCCTGACTCAGTTCCACTATTACGCAAGGCAGAATTGAAAGCAAGAAACATATACAATAACCAACGTAATACACTTACAGGGCAAATCATTTTGCAAATAAATTAATAATCATTTGCAGAATCTGAATATGTTCTCTGTGTTGTGATTGAAATTATTTTGCGCCACAAACCCTAAAACAAATGGGTCATAGCTAGTGTACACCTCATTTTAAAATGCCATGGCATCAAATATATAGAACCATTAGCACAAGTCATGTATTGATATACACATAACTAAATAATAAACGCAACACTTTTTTTGCCCATATTCATCATGAGCTGAACTCAAAGATCTAATACTTTCTCTATGTACACAAAATACCTGTTTCTCTAAAATACTGTTCACAAATCTGTCTAAATCTGTTAGTGAGCACTTTTCCTTTGCCGAGATAATCCATCAAGATGCAGATCAGACAGCATGGGTATTGAATAGGTGTGCCTCAGGATGGCCACAATAAAAGGCCACTCCTAAATGTGCAGTTTCACTGTCAGCATAGAGTTTGCATAGAGTTCATCAGGTTGTTGATTGTGGCCTGTGGAATGTTGGTCCACTCCTCTTCAATAGCTGTGTGAAGTTGCTGGATATTGGCAGGACCTGGAACACGCTGTTGTATACGCTGATCAAGAGCATCCCAAACATGCTCAATGTGTGACATGTCCGGTGAGTATGCTGGCCATGCAAGAACTGGGATGTTTTCAGCTTCCAGGAATTGTGTATAACACACACCTGCCCATACCATTACACCACTCCACTCACCATGGACCACTCAATCAACAATGTTGACATCAGCAAACCGCTCACCCACACGTCTGCCATCTGCCCTGTACAGTGAAAACCGGGATTCATCCGTGAAGAGAACACCTCTCCAAAGTGCCAGACGCCAACGAATTTGAGCATTTGCCCACTCAAGTCGGTTACGACGACGAACTGCAGTCAGGTCGAGACCCAGTGAGGACGATGAGCATGCAGATGAGCTTGCCTGAGACGGTTCCTGATAGTCTGTGCAGAAATTCTTTGATTATGAAAACCAATTGTTGCAGCAGCTGTTCAGGTGTCTGGTCTCAGATGTTCTTGGAGGTAAAGATGCTGGATGTGGATGTCCTGGGCTTGTGTGGTTACACGTGGTCTGTGGTTGTGAGGCCAGTTGGATGTATTGCCAAATTCTCTGAAACGCCTTAGGAGATGGCTTATGGTAGAGAAATGAACATTCAATTCACGGGCAACAGCTCTGGTGGACATTGCTGCAGTCAGCCTGCCAATTGCTCCCTCAAAACTTGCTACATCTGTGGCATTGTGCTGTGTGATGGAACTACACATTTTCGAGTGGCTTTTTATTGTGGCCATCCTAAGGCACACCTGTGCAATACCCATGCTGTCTGATCTGCATATTGATGTGCCACACCTGTGAGGTGGATGGAGTATCTCGGCAAAGGAGAAGTGCTCACTAACACAGATTTAGACTGATTTGTAAACAATATTTGAGAGAAAGTTGTACATAGATAAAGTATTACATCTTTGAGTTCAGCTCATGATGAATGGGGGCAAAAACAAAAGCGTTATAATTTTGTGCACTGTATATTAGACTTATGTTTAACGAACATTTTCAAGTATTCAATAAATTCCTCTCTTGTGGGGATAGTGACCGACTCTTGAACCTTTGACCTTTGCCATCTGCATTAAGCTTGACCAGTAAGGTCAATGGCCAAAGTCACCTCTATCGACCTGCTGCCGTGTATTGAGCAGTGTAGAGGGATCAAGACGCCAGTAAAGGCAATTTGTCACGTTCATAAATAAACTGACCCTAACTCCACTGTGACTACATGCATCACCGAGTCTGTCAATGAAAAAAAAACGGGTCCAACTGCCACCGTCTAGCCACAGTCTCTCAAGGTGGCATTGGACAGTTGAGGTCAGGCCTGTGCATTTGCAGCTTCGCCTGGCACTATGTTACCAACAGCTATAACCTTGTTTCCTATAAGCCACAAGGCATCGAAGTCAGCCTGAGAGCCGTGCTTCTGTTGGCTCTAATCTAAGTTTAGTCTCATGGAGCAATAACTCACAAGCATTGCAAAACAACAGAAATAAAGGCTATAGCTACAATAAAGAACAGATGTTTAGATTCTGTTGTTGGTAATGCATTTAATTTAATGACTGGCACAAAGTCTACAACTTTACAGACTTCTGCGTTGTGAGAGTTGTCAAGCACTAGCTCATTTGTACCACTCCAAACTATAATGAGATGCACACCACCAATGCTCTATACTCCAAATGACCTACATACAGTAGACATGGCACCGCAATAGCTGTTGCAAGAGTGTCCACCAATTTGTTAAAGGTCAGCCAGGCAGCTTTTTCTGTTTAGAGGTGAGTAACTCCTAGCCTGGTGTAACCAGACCATATTCTCGTTGTGAATAAGTGTGGCCACGCTCCATTGGGAAGTGTTTGCAGTCATTTCCTCCTACTTGGCGTAGATCTCTGGTTAATTTTGAATCTATTGGACAGCGCTGAACCAATCGGCATTGCTCAAATTTATTTGATCGCCTCATCAACATGCTTGACTTCTACGTCATCTCACTAACCCATGCTGATTGGTCTGCCGTACAGCAGTGTGGCTGTGCATACATTAACGTGATCAGGGTTTCCAGACTGTAATTTCAGCTAAATAAATTGAGCTGAGCGCAAAGTTGGGCGGAGCCAGGCTAAATTACTCCAGCTTTAATCAAAATGCCTCATCTATGGCTGTAGCCATGCCAGAAAGTATTGTTTGACTAAAGCCAAAGATTGTTGGCAAGCTCTCTATTAGAAAATTAGTATATCTATGCTCATGTTTCTTTCTTTCATACTCTCCAAGGATAACGCTGTTCACCACCATTACCTGCAAACAAATGTTGCCCAATTTCAGATGTAAATGGTGCCACAATTGCCCCTAATTTTCTTCTCCCTAAAGAAAAGTTACATTAGATATGTTTAGATAGCCAAATGGAAAGACAATTACACTAACAACAAATACCATTTTGTAAAATTCTGGACACAAATAACAACCCCCCCTTCCCAATAATAATGAATGTCAGACACTGTATAGAAGACTCATGCAAGCAGACAAACACAAAGGTGTATTTAATGTGTTTTAATAGAAAACAATTAATTACATGGTATGGGCAAAAACATTGGACAGGCAGAGGTGAAAACGCTCTGTAGAGAGGTACCCACCCAGGCGCACAGGAAGGATCGCTAACACAGCAGTTCAAAAACCAGCAGGCAAAGTATACAGGCAAGACTAGGCAGATACATAGTCAAAAAGCAAGGCAGAGCTCATAAACAGATCAGTCAGGGGGAAAGAAACAGGGTTTAAAATCAACAGCTGGAGAGCCTTCCAATAATACCCAAGACAATCTGGCAAAGGCTACAGAGGGAGAATGAGGTTTAAGCAGAGGGCTTGATTGCAATGTGATTGTCTGCATGTGGAGAGGGGAGGGGCGTTGCTCGGGTGTTGGCAGTCATCACCCAGGATGGGGAGAAGCTCAGCTTGTGACAAATTAATAGCAAATCAAGTGTTTTGATCGCCTTCATCCTTATTCCAAGCTTCAGTACAATTTGGATGTATGCATGCACACGCATTACATTGTGTCAAAACAATTACTGTACATGTACACCCCCTGGTTATCCTATAGCACACAACGAACTCCAAATGTCAGCACCCGTTCACCTTTCTGTGTTTGTGCACAGATCTGTAGGAGGGGTAGAGATCAGCGTTGACCAGTGGAGGAGTAGAGAAGTCAGTGGTGATGTGGTAATGTCCACTCAGGACCGGTTACACAGGGCATTCAGCCTTTGTGCATGAGTGGAAGGAACTTACGCTCAAAACGACGTATTTGAAATGCTGTAGTTAACCAACAAGTGTATCACAAATTGAGGAGTGTCTCTTTTAAAGATGTGTACTTGTAAACATGTGTGCAGGACGCAGAGCTTGGCTAGTCTAGCATTTAGACAAGCATAATGTTTTGCAGAATGCATTTCACTGTGATGTTTAGGCATCATGCAGATTCTATCTGGATTTCATAGTAATGGTCGCTTCCCTCATCTACCTTGTCTGGTGGAGGAAAGAAATTATCTCACAACATCCAAAGCGGGTGAAATTAAAATCAATGTTAAATTAAGTATTGAGATGGAGTATTACCAGCAGACTCGTGTTTGCCGGAGGCAAACAGTCATTAGGGATGTTCTTTCATGGTGTTTGTCTGGATGGAATACATTTTGGAGGGAAAAAAAATAATCATTCACTGCATGAAGAAGATTAGCCACACAAGGCCAATCTACATTCAACAGATGAATGTCACATTTATAATGTGTTTCCCCATCATTCAGTTCCAGAGAAGACTGAGGCAAAATGTCACGGTGCCTCACCCATGTTGGTACTTTGCCCAGATGGGCAGGACCAAACAAGAACAGGCAATCAACCCCTTGATCTCCACCCTCAGTATGTCGCTATGGACATGTGAATTTAAGGTGGCGTCCACGTCCTTGCTCTTACGTCTGCTGCTATGTAAGAAGAGAAACAGTTGCGCTGTGTTTCGCCACATCAGTCTGCCGATTATCTTTGTGCGAGAGGTCCATCATCCGCGGTGACGCTGACACGCAACAGGATTTGCGAGAGATGCAATTAAGACCTCGACAGGGAATCTGTGTCTGACACATGCAGATATGACTGGGCTTTGCCTCTCTAGACGTACACTGCATATTACTCTCAAACTGTGACGTACAATGTCGCGCCTTGATTCCTGTCAGATGTCAACGTGGTTAATGTATTCGTCTGTGTCGTGGAGCTGGTATGGTTCCTCGATGTCTGGTCGCTGGGAATTACTTATTCACTGCTGCAAACCAATTACCAAATGCAAATTAATAATACAAGGGCAAGGGTAAGATTATCTCCCGGATAGCACGTTGACAAAAAAATAAAAAATGATTAAGTGGTACAAAGACTCAAAGCTGCCAATAAGCTCAGGAAATAGTATTTAGCTCAAAGCCCATATCACATTAAATATTCATTAAACAACATCAATGACCAAATAAACCAAATTCCCATTCATATTCATCCTCACATATGTGGCAGTCACTGTTCAATATCAAATAAACAAACCATTCAGCACAAATCATCAATAATGCAGAGGAGAACAAACGGGAAGACTTTGACCCAGTGATATCGACTTGGCATATACTATCCCCATACACTAGCAGCCTGCAGAGCACTCTCTTCAATGGACTGAGACATTGTAAGAAACACCAGCGTAAGTGCAGCATTCAAGCAAACAAGCAGTTATGTGATCATTATGGGACACCAAACACTGGTTGATTGTTTATGTGGGGACCGGTTGTTCTCATGATAGCGGTTTTAGCAGGCAGATGAGGGTTCACTGTTGACACTACAAGTGAAGAGCTGGCTAATGGTCAAGAAAGCTCCAATAGAACTGTGCTGCTATTTCAAGAGATACTCTGTGATTGCCCTATCGCCCAGTTGCATTTCCATCGTTATCGCTGTCTCCCATTATTACTCTCATATGCCTTCATGCATGGTCTCGCACTCTGTTCTCAAACACACATGCTTCATCTCTACACACACACACACAGTACAGAATCAGTCATGCCACAATTTCTCTCTTCTGCTTCTGTGTTCCGTGGGTGCTCCACATTAATAGAAACTATTCATCCCCATCTTACAGTAATGACCACCACAGGACCCTGGGAAAGCTACAATGGCAGACTTCCGACACATACAGTTTGAGATACAACCCTCTCGTTAAAGACTTTAGATGCAATAGGCTACAGCAAGAGCATATATTTAAATAGCAGGGCGGTGGAACTGAGTGCCCAGTGAGAAGGACTTTAAACATTAATGGCTTATGTAAACATGCTTGTTTTGTCACACCTGCAAGGCAGGCATATCTTGTTGGTTTGTTTTTTAATTATTTTCTCCCCCTCCCTCTCTGGAACAGGGAGACAGTTAGTAACCAATTGGTAACTGTTAGTAACTGTAGTTAAGGGCAGCTCTCCTGCCCTCCTCTGTCAGATTGTTGTTACTCGCTTGTTGGTACTGGTTCTCGCTAGATTTCTATTCTACAAACCGCTATATTCGCGTTGATCTCTCAGGGCGCAGGTTTGTCTGCCCGGCTCGGACCCCTGTCTTCTCTATATCTTGCGTCAGTTCCATAGACAGTATTTGGATGAACCATCTGTGATATCACCCCTATCCATTATGAGATACATGTATGGCTAAATATTGTTAACTGATGAGTTATAAAACAATTCACTACCCCCATTCAGTCAAGCACAGCGAGGATAGAGATCCAAATAGTTTTCTGAACAGCAGAAGAGCAGGTTTGGGCACTTGTATTCATTTCTCAGCACCGGAGGTTCCCGCTTGGTCTGTCCTGCCTTTTCCGTCTATGGGGAATTCAGCACCAGTGCCTCGCCTGCCTCTCTGGATCTGCAATCTGTCTGGCCTGCCTGAAACTCCTCTGTACTCAAAGTATGCACTCCGTACCCAAACCCCCACCTCTCTGTCTCGTGTTCCTCTGTGTCTGTGTTTGGGTTCACCGGTCCTGACCCAACGTGTATACTGCAATTCACTAATCTCACCACTTTAAATTACAGATATTGCTAAATGACAATATATGGAACAATGTTATACCTTATGTGACCTTCATGTTGTGGTTAAAAAAGCTACATCGAGAATATCTGTAGGTTAATTATCTTCAATAAAATATGTTTGCACTATCAATCTTTAACATTATCAAGCAAGCAAGAAGGCCTATTCCACAAACTGAGACCGCCAACATATAGGAGCGTATCCATTAACCTTCTTAAGGTTAAGTCAGCATGTAAGCTAATACACTTCTATGTGCGCACTGAAAACAATCTGGCGTTTCTACACAGCCCTAGCTCTGTTAATGGGAACACGATCAAAGTGGTGATGACCACTATCCTAGGCAATGGCTACATTTTCATGCACACAATATTCTGTTTTTTGCCCTTATTATGAAAATTCCTACTAAGCTGCTTACATGTCTACTTAAAATAAATATTCTGCTAACATGGCAGTTTATGCAACTGTGCATATTACAATTTATACATCATCATTTCCCATGAACTAATATGGAAAAATGTAATGGCTGGAATCGCTTGTGCTATTAGCAGCAAAATATAAGAAACATAGGTTTTCTGAACATACAGTACCTTACTCTAAAAAGGCTAGAGACCCAATGTCATAAAATGCAGTAAAAACCCCACTTGCGACTCATATTCTGAATCTGCAGCATGTTCCTAAAACCCCAACAATAAACATACCCCACACATCTTAATCAAAATAGAAAAGAAAAAGAAAAGGCCTAATTCAAAATATCCAAACGGAATATGCCATTTAAGTGACACCTATCAAATTCATAATTCCATAGTGGAATACTGTGCATGTAATCATAGCAACTGAGGAAGCATCCTATAGAAATAAAAGGAGATGTTTGTTTCAATGTGTTCAAATGTCAATATTTCTACAAATCCTTGACTCCACATTTTGTGTGCAAATTGAATTTGCATATTAAGAAACAAATGTAAATACATACACAAAATCAAATGTAATACAGTTCCACGGAAATACTTTTGACATTTTGCAACAAAATGTTTTCACATTGCAGCTCTATGGAATGATAATAAAAACATTACTATTTCAGTCCATTCAACTCACACAGGAATGTTCAGAGAGCATGTGAGTTGATTTAAACAAGATTAAAACAAATCTAGCATACATTTAAATAAATGTGACAAACAGCCGAGGATGTCACCTAACTACATTTTTAATGAGGGCAATTGTGCAATGGCACCCTGACACATTAATTGTAAGAAAAATAAAACGCAATAGTAGAACCCAATAATGTAATAATATCCCAATATTGTAATGTTTTAAGAATGCATTGTTTTTGTAAAGTTATCCCACATTGTTTTAAATAGGTAATGCTGTCTACCAAATCTAATAATAGTGTTCTCTCTCACTCACTCACTCACTGCACTTATGGTAGTCACAGGTGTAAAACTAGTGTAACAGGGTTATTTGAGGACCAATGGGTTGCATAGGCACCAAAGTAGAGTCAGAGGCGAAATCACAATTATTATACCATTTTATTGGTTTACAACCTTCGTGGAACAGA
>JAODTR010007501.1:0-10239 GCA_025399935.1 Amblyopsis rosae | reverse complement strand
GCAGGTTGACTGACATCGGCGAACGTGGCGTACTGTCCTGTCTTGACCTGACGGGGGTTTCTGATGTGTGTCAGGTTTGCTGAGTCACCGAGGTGTTGTACAGGTTGAGGACGGTGAAGGGTAGTGGGCTGCGCTGCTCCCGCCGGTGATGGTGTGGAGCGGGTGGCTGCTGAAGCTTGGTTCTTTAATAGCTGCAGCTCCTTCATCATGTGGTCCAGGAGGTCCACCAGTGCAGAGTCACCTGTTGTAGGCTCGTGGACTGCAGTATCTGGGCATGGTGGTGGTGCCTGCCACTCCTCCTCCTCCTCCTCGCTGGAGTCCTCCTTCCCAAACGAAGGATAGGGGAAGCTAGTTGGGTTAGGGAAGGTATCTCTTCGTGAACCAGTGGGTTCATCTCTGATCTGGTGGGAGCTTGTCTGAAGCTGAGGGGTGGACTGCCGCAGGCTACTAACTGTAGCCGTTAGTAGCCGTATTTCTCTTCTTGCTTCTTCAAGCTCTAAAGCACCATGAGCTATGGAAGCTCGAGCTTGGCTAAGCTCCCTGGTCTCTCTCTCTGAATATCCCAGAGCTCTCTCCTCAGGTCCCGATCCTGCAGTGTTGTGTACTGGGAGGCTCCCTGAGGTGGGGGGAGGGGAGTCATCTCGGCCGCCCCCTCTTGTTGGGTTCTATCCTCATACTGCTTGTGGTAATGACCATAGTGTTGTACTTCATAGTCGTCAAACGCAGCTGGGGGGTGTCTCTGACGTCTTGACCTTGCCCCAGATTGTTGGTAACTGTCCTCGTCCTCCATATCTGCTGGGGGTAAGGTCTGCATAAACATCCGGCTCGAAGGACCTCAATATAGCGGAGGGTCCACTGTTGTGGTAAGGACTGCATTAGGTTAGCTGGCTCTGGACTGTTATGCAGCGTCTCGCTCCCAGGGCGTCGGTAAGAACGCACAGAGGCTTGGACAGTATAGGGTCTTCAATAAGTGTAAGTGGTTTTTAATCAGGAACGCACTAGTGTTTCATGTGGACGGCACATGCAGACACGCTTTGACTGCCCTCCACTCTGGCTTCTGCGTGTATAACAGTGGGCTGCAGCGCAACCTATGAACCACGCCCTTACGCTGGGTGCGTAGTGACAACCAGGATTGCGTCACCCCTTAGGAAATACCAACTATATAATAATGAGGCTCTATTAAATTATTGAGTAACACGAATATAACGTGGTATGAACCTTTCTAACATCGCCATTTGTTTAATTAGGAAAAAAGTGTAAAAGCTTACATTTAGCATGCAATAGCTAGCTATACATTTAAGTTCACAATGAGTGAGTAGGCCTATTGGCAAAAGAAGCAACTGTAGGGGTATGTACTTGTATAGTGTTGTCCAAGAACTGACTCAAAGAATCAAGTTCTTAGGGAAGTGTATAAGACACAACCCAGACACACGAAGGAGTGATATATGTTGTATTACAAGAGGACACCCCCAACATCTGCTTCAACAACACTCTCCCATTGACGTTATTTATAGAGCAATCAATTCAAGGAAAATATTACATGATTTTATAGTCTTTGTTGTTGAAGTAATGATAGCTAACCTACAGTATTCTAATGTTTAAAAAACATTTAGAAATACTCTAACCTAAGTCTAGCCTTTTCCGTTGTTGTTATTGACCAAGTTTATTACGTAAAACATTGCATTGTGGGTAGGGTAGGCAGCGCGCTGCAGACGATGTCTCTAGGCAACGAGGACGCTTTACCACTACCGTATCTTGTAGTCCTGCTAAATGTTGAAAATATGTTTCTAACGTTATAACGTTATAACGCATAAACCTTTTTTATTTTCCGCGGATCTCTTAAACCACTATTATATACTTGAACCGCGTGTCACAAACTTTATTGTTAAAATATCGTTTGTATTTTCACTATCTGAACGACTTTGTCGTCTCCACTGCAACATATAATGCTATAATGCTATAATCATATATGAGAGTTAGTAGCATACTAAGATATTCAGAGGGTAAACTTACCTATTCTTAATCAGAAAAACTGAGGACTAAGTTCACAGATGAAACTCACTGGCTGCGCTTTGAAAGGTCAGCAGTAAGTCAACGTTTAAATAATGTGAACTTGAACAAGGTGACAATTTCAAGATATGTGCGACGCCAAGGGTATCGGCAGCCTACTGCGCTTCACCGCTCTCCCCATAGGAAATCAATGGCACAGCCAGCGCAGATCTGTTCAGCCGCTTATCATCATAGCCCTTTAAATAACAGTAGCAACTTTGCTAGATACAGTAGGCTAGAGCTCTATTTCTTCAGTGTTATATCTTCAACAGTCAACTAGAGTCAACTAGTAGCCTATGTTATAGGTCTACACGTTTTGCCTATTTCTATCCAGCTGCGCTCAGCGCTGACATTCATATATGACACTCCTAGCGTCGTCAGGCGGAGCACAATAGCCTCCGCTCATACTGTAGAACACCAGCTAGCCTATTTGAAACTTGTTTCCCCTTCCAGAACACAGATAGTTTAAAACCCTTGTAAGGGGTCAAATTGACCCGTTTCTAAAGATGAAAATGAATACAATGATAATGTTTTTCAATCTGAAACTTCATGGCTTTGTCTTATTTTATGTGAAGAACACGTCAAATAAAAAAATTATTATATGCTACATTAACCCTACACATTTATGTCCTACAATCTTCGGGTCAATTTGAATAGACCTACACCCGAATACACCCTGAGGCATATTATTCTATGCCTGAGACACACAGACAAACATAAACGCACACACACTCTCACTTACTCCATAGAACATACCCAACAAAATATTCTACATCAAAAAGTGTAGGTCACTTCAAAGACAGTCCTCCACCAAAATATGATCTGCTCGGGGCCTTGGAGCTAATGGATGTATATGGAATAGAAGCTAACAGAAGATTGCAGTGGAAAATAAGTATATTTCAGATAATGAGGATCATATAGGCTCTTATACAGCTGGCTGTGGTGAGACATGAATTTGTGATGTGTGATGAGTCGAGTGTCGTTATCAGTGACTGTCATTGCTGATATCTGTCTGTTGACAATTCAAAACTGAACTGCAGATATTTTTAACTGCCGTTTTGACTAATAAAAATGACTATTATAGATACAGTGGGTACGGAACGTATTCAGACCCCTTAAAAATTGTCACTTTTTGTGTCATTGCAGCCATTTTCCAAAAATCAAAAAAGTTCATTTTATTTCTTATTAATGTACACTCAGCACCCCATCTTGACAGAAAAAAAACAAATGTAGAAATTTTTCCAAATTTATTAAAAAAGAAAAACTGAAATATCATGTCATGTCAGGTTAGAACTAAACATATTATAAAAATGTTCTGGCAGAACAGTTTTGACCTACCTGTTGCCAACCACTGGTTTATAGAGAAGCAGGCCTTGCCCAGGAGCCAGCGATTGGAATCCACTCATCTGAAAGTGAATGGATGGTCTGTTTTTCCACATCAGCACACCTTGTAGACCATCACTCCCACCCACTATAGGAAGCACAGAGGAGCCTTTTGAAGCAAGGTCTCCTGGGATATCGCCGGGACGACCAAGTGCCAAAGATCGGTCTGAAGTTTCAGATCCACCAGGAACCAGCTGCTTTGATCGTGTTTCATTAATTCTGTCCCCACACTGCCAGGGGAATAAGAGCCTTCTGTGCCAGAACCACCGACACCCCCAACACAATGCCATTATTTCTCACACGAGGCAATCATTTTTTATTTCCCGACTTTTTGTGAATGCAGGTTTGGCTGTTATTTAGCTCCCTTTAATTAGTTCAACACCCTGATATGAAGCCTAGTGATTTGCAATACCAGACTTTTTTAATTTGATAAGATACAGATACTTTTTGTTGCAATTTAAAGATACCAATATGATACTGTATACAAATAAAATATTAAAATATGATAATCAGTGTTGATGTATTTAATCAGAGTATAGGCCTATAGTTATACCGTTTAATTTACAGTTAAATAACACTACTACTTCCAGGAAAACCAAACAGAAATATAACATTTTATTTAGCTTACTTAATTTACGGATTCTTATTGTTATGACTACAAAGGTAGGACCACACCGTTGTTTCCTTGTTGCATGTGTTTGTGTGCGAGGTGTGCTTGATTCTCACAGCACACAGGTTTTCTATAGTCATGTGACAGGTCAGCTAAATGTACCTGGCATGTGTCACGTGACTTGAGAATATCCCAGCATGCAGTATGTAGGCTACACACTGAAAACATTTGGATGTGATGTAGGCCACCCACATTTTGTATAATGTAACAATAATAATAATAATAATAATAATGTTTTTAAAGTAATTTATACCAAATGAGTAGCTTGTGAGTATTAAGTATTTGCCCATCCCTAATTAAATGTGTACCCTTCCACAGACCATGGTCTACCTCTAATGGGCCAGGCCATAGCTTAAACAATATTTCATATATTCATACAGCAGCAAACAACTAGGTTCTATGTAAAGAAAGTGTAGTAATGTCATCACATTCCCTCTGTGTGTGTTGTAATCTGAGCACCTCAGAGGCCTGTGATTTGACCTGAGATGCTGGTGCTCTACAGTGACATCTAGTGGTAGACAAGATCATCCATAGTTCCATTACCAAGACACAAAAGATACAGGCCTACCAAGGGCGATGTAGAAGATGCCATGTTTTTGTGTGAAAACACAACAGTTCCGGAAGTTAGCCGCAAATACCAGAACTGCCCTATAAATTATTATTGTAAATTTAAATTGATGCGTTTATTGACTACTAATTACCATCCTTTTCAGTTATGTATCAGTATGTATCCCAACAAGCATTTCCGGGTACCGTTTTGTCTACACCGTGTGATCGAATTGTGAGCTTCATTTGGTGCGACTCTCTCATCTACATGGCTCTGGGACTACCCTTGTTCTCTATATAACCTACCCAGCATTACGCACTGTGCCCCTTTTAAATAAAGATAATTTTTGCAATTAAACAACAGCAGCAGATTATAACATTGTGATGGTAGCGACACAGTTGCCTCTACAGGTATTGATTGGCGGAGTGCACAGGACGGAATCCTATAAAACCTGGAGCACGTGTGACAAGAGGTTGTCGGGATGGCAATTGATTGGCTGATCATCCGACAGCTGCTTATTTGTGACAGATTACACATTTTGAAATGAGGGGGATAAATCAAAAGATATTTCTTTGGTGATATAGCAAGTGCCACAGCAGTATATTCAACCATGAGTGACGGATATTGTCTGTGCCCCTCTGGGAATTGAACCCCAATCTCCCACACAGAGAGCAGCCGCTCTACAAGGCAGGCTAAAACCCAGGGTCTCTAATCTGTGTCGCCAGAGCGTCCTATGAGGTGTCGGAGAGTGAGGATTAAAACTTAAAACACTGCGCAGCTACCTGCTGACCACCGTCACACATAAACACGTTCTCTCTTCAAACACATCCATGCACGCACACGCACACACTTGCTGCATCTAATGCACCCTGCTTTAAATTACTGAGGAGAGCAGAGATTCCTGGATGAATCCCTTAGCAGAGCCCTTATCAAAAGCTTAGACCAACCGCTTGTGTGCTGCAGTCAGTTTTACACCATGGGAATTCTTCACAAAGATACAGCCAAGGAGAAAGGCTGTGTGTTGTTGAGGTTGTTTGGATCTGACATTATATATACACCTTATGAGGGAAGACACAATGCACTTGAGTGCCCTAGACACATTTGTAGTTTATACAGGAGCAAGGAGTTCTTTTGAAGGCCTCACTGCTATGGACATTAGCTGGCAGTAAGCACTGCAACTCCAGAGGTGACAGCGTGTAAAGGTTTGTGGGACTGTGTAAAGAACAAAAGCAAAGCAACATATATGCTGCCATCTAACCATAAGCCCCCAATCATGTGCCATATTTAATATTTGTACACAGAGTAGTGTACAAATATTAAATGTTGCCGCAGCCGCAGCAACAGGATGAATGGTTCACTGGCTAACTGCTATCAAGCTCCCTGAAGATCAATTCTCCTCTGCTTTGTGCTTGAAGCTCCGCATATGTGGGAGAACGCCAGGTGCGATTATAGGTTCAAATTGGAAAATGTCTTCAAGTGCGCACGCAGCATAACAGCGTCAGTAGCACCCGTCTCAGACCTTTAAACTATGTGTGGTGGTCTGACACAATGAGCCCCCATGGCTCCCGGGGGGGAAAACGAGGCGTGTGGAATAGAAGCTATGGCGTATCGATTATGTCCAATGGAGGAACCGCAAAGACGCCTTTGTGAAGAGGCAAAGGCGAGAACAACAAGGCATGCCAGAGAGGGACCAGTGTGAATTCTAATAGCAGTAGATTGGGTGGTGAAAAATTGCACGCGCACGCACACACACACACACACGCACATGGCGATCGCACAGCCTTGAGGATTCTGTAGGAGGGTGGAAGTGACTCTCACAGATTGAGTCAGACAGGAACGGGAGGGTAATCATAAAGCCGGCTGCTTGTCTTTGAGCAAAAACTATGAGTCATCCTCCACTGGATGTGACCTCTGTCAATCAGCGATGCGCTTGGCTGTGGTTGTCCTCATGTTTTTTCTAATAGCATTCCTTCCCTGTACTGCATTGGGGGGTTTTCAACAGCCTATTCGTACCTCATTATAAGTAAATATGCTCTTCTATCCCATTTCAAAGGAACGATCAAACTTTTTCAAATAAAATGTCAGTTTTGTTGCGATTAGCTACTATTTTGCTGCTATTCATCTTCTTTAGTTTTTTGTTTTGTTTTAGTTTGTTCTGGTTTCAAACTCCAGTTTAACAAACTCCACACTGGTTTCGCTTCTCCTGCACCCACACAGAAACATGGCAGGCGAGAAACCCCAGGACACTGCAGTCTAAAGCCACTATAGTGGTCTACATAAGACGGTTGCACTGAGTGATCCTTATGGGCATGCACAGTCCTACTGTATGCATGTGTGTGATTATGCATATGTCCATATAAGCATTTCAGTCAGGTCACTGGTCTGTTATAAAGACAAACCCTTTGTTCCACTCTCACCAACTGTTTTATTTTATTTTGTATAGATTTCAAACAAAATAATATTTTGTATTATATCTCAGATCAGTTTATTACTATAGTATGTATATTTCTGGCAACTGTTTTATATCTATGTATTTGCAATGTACGATGTCAGAGTGTTTAGAAAGGCGTCCAAAATAATGTATTATTATTATTATTATTATTATTATTATTATTATTATAAGACATGTATTACAGATAGCAGCATGCAGCAGCAAGGGCTTAGTTCGAAGGCCTTCTCATCATGTGATATTGTAAGTAGGAGTGCACAATATGTCGATTCAGTATCGCTATCGCAATATCACGTTGCGCAATATCATATCAAAAATGTTGCAGGAAGTCCAATATTCAGTTTATTTTGTGGAGAGGCGCGTCCATTGGCTTAGTTGTAAGATGTGTGGCTGAGGAAGCTAATGACACTAGAGATCGAAGAGGAAACATTAGTGACCAAAATGAATGCCTCCTCTGTAGCTTGGAATGAAATGTTGTCGTATGAGTCCAATATGACTGTCAGTTGAAAATGTGTTGTTTTGATATGTTATGAATACTGGATATTTTTGTGCATTTTACCATAACCTGGATTTTTACTTATGTTTAAAAACATCAAAATTTATATCGATGTTGCAATTTTCATGATCAATATCGCAATATGCCATTTTGTCAATATCGCGCAGCCCTAATGGTAAAGAAGTATACTGTAGCCTATGTATCTAACAGTGGCCTGATGGCTACAGACAGTTTCATTTTGCAATAACATGATGGTAAATGTATGCTAATAGGCTAATATGCAACCAACATTAAACGTAAACATAATGTCTGTAAAAAAGATCAGTTAGATGAGTGAAGACGAACCCTTGACCCGTGTTAATGAAAATGAAATTAAAACACTTGAAAACAAAAGAGGTGTTCTAATCTACTGCTAAGCAAGACATAGGGAATGGCGGGAACAGTTTGAAAAGAAACCCTAATTTGAAGGGCTAGTGAGTAGCTGCATGATAAACACATTTATTTTCACATGATCCCATGTGTAAATATATGTCAGCTTCAGGTAAGTATGGCGAGAAGGTAACAGCAATATGAACAGCTGTGTGGATTTTTTTTTGGGAAATAACGGGCACTTTTTAACCCAAATCACGTCAATCACTAATAACAGTAGGCTATGCAAGACTGCATGACAGCGGGCATATCAACAAAACCCTTCCCACATTATAGACCATTTAATTATTCCCACATGCCAAGCAGAGGTGATGTATTACTGCTTAGAATATTCTATTAGGTTTTGGCTAAATCACATATAAAAAAAAATAATAATACAAGGGCGCTCTATGAAATAGGCCGGAGTGAATAAGTGAGTTATTAGCTTATGCTAATAGCAACTCTATGGCTAACAGCAGCAGTAAACACTATCCTACATGAAGTTTTTCACCTCATCCTTGGTGTTATGACTTTTCCAGCTCTAGATCGACCTGTGGTTAAATTCAAAGGCTGCGTGATAGCTGCATGTAGCCTACCGTAGCTAGCTCATTTAGCATTTTGCCTTGCTTTCCCATTATAGTCAATTTAACTGCAGCCGGATCACACTGAGATTCTCCCCCCTCTCTTTCCTCTCTTTCAAACTCAATTTCAATGACTCCAGGGAGAGAGCAGCAGTGGCCTCTGAGATGGTCCATCACATTTCCTCATTAATTTAGAGGCAGCGTAGACGTCTTCCGATTGCCACATGAATAATAAATCAGGCTGCCGGCCTCCGTAGGGCGGGAGCGTAGCGAGACGGCTCCTCTTCTCGCCGTGGAGAGATGGCCTACTCGCTGCGGCTGTTGATCTGGGTAAACAACCAGCCAGGCTGTGTCGCGGATGCAACATTTCGGCCTCACGGCAGGGTGGTCAAAAAGACTCAGTGATGATCAGGTTAGGTTAGACTGCTACGCCACGCTGCGCCACGGCAGAGCATTTTGCCACGTTAATAATAACTGCTCATTCCCAGGTTCAATTGTGATGACCGGTGTTCTGACGCTGCGGCGCGGACGACAACAGGCCAGACCGCTGTAGCACACCTGCTTCTTCCTCGCCCATGGAGGCTGGATAGGCGCAACAAATGGCGCCGGCGCGATGTGCCACATTTCTGACGCAACACATCACATTTGGCATTCTGCCGTGGCAGCTGTGGGCTGCTCGGGACGACCGGCGCGGCTCAGCAGCTCCAGCTGAGCAGCTCATCCTCATTCAGTGGAGTTCTTCTCATTATCGGAACATCAACCCCACATATAAAGCTCACGTAAATTATTTAACAACTCGTCTGCTTCCATATTTATTTATTTATTTATTTATTTATTTATATTTCGGTGGGGGGTAGTTAGTTAATCCTCTCTTGGTGCTGCCTTGTCGAGGTGCCATGACCCCACCTAAAGGTAACCCGAGGAATTGATTGAAAGTCCTGCGTGCGTGCGTACGTGCGTGTGTGCGTGCGCTATATAAGTCCCACAGAACAGAATGCTGAGCTGATAAGCCGTGTAATTATATAAATGCACTAAGCAGCATTGCAATCTAGGACAATAACTGATCTCTGTTGTGTTTAATGATGCAAAATGTCTAACTGGATGTGATTAAGCATATGATGTTTGTAGCATACACACAATTAACTATCTATATTATTGAATTAGTGAAATAACCTGTTCAGCGAAATAACACGGTTATGCAAATAAGCTTTAAGTCTGTTTTAAATCCATGTGTTACTATTCATTATTTACACTAAACATAATATGCTAAACAGTGAATATGCAGGTAAAGTGTAAAATGAAACATTGTACAATACTGTTCACACAACTCGTCTTAAAAAACGTCCAATGAATATATGTGCTGCAGAGGGAAAGTAGGGCTGTCAGAATTTTATTGCGATTAATCGCACACTTTACGTAATTAATTGCAACTAATAAATCACATTTTTACCTACTCAAAATTTAGCCAAAATGTTTTGTGTTATATTTTTATTACAAGATATGCAGGCTTTATGTAAATGTTTGTATTTATTTTTAAAGTTAAATACAAACTTTGCATGAAGCTGGCATATCTTGTCATAAAAAACTAATAAAAATAGGTAATTTATAAATCGCAATAAATCACGTAAAGCGTACAATTAATCACAATGACATTCT
>JAODTR010007500.1:0-10239 GCA_025399935.1 Amblyopsis rosae | reverse complement strand
AGGGAAGTTTGGGGTCCCCTGCTGGAGCTGCTGCCCCCGCGACCCGACTCTGGATAAGCGGATGAGGATGGACGGATAGTCCAATGCATTTGCTGCTGGTCCATGGTAGACCATTTTACCACTAACAAGCATGGTAAGGGTGTCAAAAAGCTTGTAGATAGAATAGTGTGGCTGATGTATTGACATGATGATAGTCCGTCCATTACAGGCCATTCTGTGTGTGGGGCACAACCAGGTCATTTCAATGTAAGGCATGGTGATGTACCATTAAGTATAGGCTAAGATTTGTAGAGCATTTCACATATACCAACTCAAGGTGCTTAACATCACATCACGGCACAATTAAAAATAGCAATGACAAATGCAACAAAAACACAAACAGGCACCAAGGTTAGGAACAAACTAAATAGGCAGATGAAAATAGATTAAATGTAATTGTGCAGCTATTTAAATCAAAACGTTTTCAGATGCTTCTTAAAAATGGTAATCCACAAAAAGAAAGAAAAATAGAAAATAAACAGAAAGCAGCCATTTAATTTTTTTGATTAGATTTTTAGATTAACAAGATATGCATCTTGAGACTTATTAAAACAAGTAGTTTTAACGTGTTTTGTGTTATGACAAAGAAAAATTAAAGCAGTTCTTATTCTCCTGGATTATTTCATTAGAAGCAGGCAGGATAGAAGAATTTTGCTTTCCTTTAATTTGACAATGAATAACATTGACAGATAAAGGGTCCTTCTTCCTTGCCTTTTAAGCAGCAGCAGAACAGAGTTAGCAGTGCTGGCATCCAGTCCCGTGGTTGGTTCATCAAGGAACAGTACCGAAGGATCAATGATTAACTCCATTCCAATGTTGGTCCTCTTTCTCTCACCTCCAGATATCCCCCTGATGATCTGTGTGCCTACCTGGGAAAGCCACCACAGTTTTAGCACATTGGAAATATGTCATGCATCTTGGAAAATGTTTTTCTGCTGTGGGGCTATGGGGACTATATACACACACCTTTGAATCAGCGACCTTGGTGAGGCCAAGTTCTTTGATGAGGTGATTTACAAGAGCTTCCTTTTCCCTCTCTGGCACAGAGCTAGGCAAACGCAGAGTGGCAGAAAAGTGCAAATTCTCTCTCACCGTCAAAGTTCCCATGACCACATCATCCTGAGCGATGAAAAGGTTCACGGTCAGCACTCACTATGAAGATGTCATTTACTTGTACTCTTTTTTTTTATTACTGCAAAACCCTGTGTATGTGCAAAACAATGGATCAGTGGATACCTGAACCACATAGCCAGAAAGGCACTTGAATAAGAACTTCTCCCGATAGACCTATAGGGTCCTTTCTAGCAGCAAGAACATCAAGGAACCTTCCAATGACATGTAAAAACGTCTAGTTAAGTGCAGGGGGCTGCTTGCTACAATACACTATACTGTTTGCATATATATTATAAGGAAATGTAGTTTAGATTAAATGAAGACTCACGAGGACTTTCCACTTCCAGTTGGTCCAAGAATAGCATTTAGACCAGGTCTCATTATTCCACTAAGTCAATAGCAGAATATTAATATCAGGTGAAATCATAATACAAGTTTTGGTAGCAATAATAAGGATAGAAGTGTACTTTAACACAAGCATAAATCCATGCTTAAATACATTTGATAGAAGAACCAAGCAAACGGTTAGTAAATAATACTACATATAGCCTTTGACAGAACAGAATTATACAAGCTATATTACATTTATTTCTCTGGCAGCCTTTTTTTAATTCAGCAGATTAAATTAAAGAAACAATGTGCTATAATAAGAAAGACTTAAAATGGACCAAAAGCTTGTGTAAAATGGAACAGTCTACCAGGGGAATTGTCAGGTTCATTAAAAAGGCAACAATTCCACAATATAGTCACATAAATTGTCTGCTTGCTATGCTTGTTTGTGGAAAAACAAATAATTTTTAAATTTACAGGTATTTTAATTTGTAGGAAAATGACCTGGAGAAATTCAAGGGAACAGTTTGATAATTTTGGACAGATCTATTGATGTTACAGAAGTTTAGCTTTATGTAAAACAAACAAATTTGTATGTGATGTGAATTTCTGTGTATTAACAATTTGAAAACAAACTGAGCATTGACGAGTCAGCACTGAGGACAACGTTAAGATACAAATTCAAGATTCCTAAAGTGTAAAAATTATCTGAAAGCCACAATATCATATGCTTTCCAATATCAGAGTCATAGGCACACAACAGAGGATTTACAGTTACTAAGGTTTAACAACTCACTTTAGTCCTATCAGTATCTCCCTCTGAATGCTTTTCCTTCTGCAGTAGAACCCGGTCTTAACTTGGATTTTGTACTGGACATTATGAAAGCTCACAGTGGACCCAAGTGGCTGCTTGGCTCGGGGCTTAGTTGTGAGCACTTTCGACTTGGCCTTTCCATTAGTGCTAAAATCTTCTATCACGGCAATGTTAATGTGGTTGGCTCTTTCCATTATTTCCCACAGCTTGTCAAGTGCAACGATGACAGTCTGAATAACAGATGAAACAGTCTAAGAATCATTTCTTGACTTAAGTTAAGGTGGAGTAATTCTGGAGAACTGGTAACGTGATCAAAACAAAAACACCTGCCATTGGGTGCTCAGTCAGAAGCCCCCGCCCCTCATTTTGGAAAACACTTTGCCAAGGCTAGGGCAGTGCAGCTCTACACTGTTCCCATAATGCAGGGCTGCGTAGAAACAACTGATTATGTTTTTACAGCGCACACAGAATGGGAGCTAGAAGACCGTGAGTAGATATTAATTAAATTTGACAGTGCATTATCTTACAATTTCTGAATCCACCTTTAGTGTATATGGTTGGATTTGTAGTAAAATATAAAAGTAAAACACCCACATGTAAAGTTATATTCAATCAATATACATTTATATAATCAGTCATGTTTCCTGTAGCCTTAATGCACAATTCCAGGCTACCCAAATGCACTACAGCAATGTAGCAAGAAAGTTGATTTAGCTCTGATTTGTCCTATGTCCATGTGTGTGATATTTGGGCATTTGACCATTTGTGTAAATAACTTCATGCACATGCAGGAGTAGGTTAATATATGCTGTGCAGGCTAACTCAAATATCCAAGAGAGACCATGGTTATAAAGTCGTGGCCTTCAAGGCCTACTTGTAAATTAAATGTTAAAATATATCTATGTCTTATCCTAACGATCACACACCGTGTTTGTGCGTGTGTCTGTAATAAAATGTTTAAATGCTTTAACATAAAAGTTAAAAACAACATTTGTAAAAATGATGCATCATCAAAACATGCTTCAGTGACTGTCTGCACCAGTCAGAGACTAATACGCGTTTTAATGACAGATCAGCCATAAAAACGCTATCTAGTCCCCATTCGTTCATTTAGCTGAGGGACTACGTCGAAAACACGCTACAATAATTAAAATGTCTTACCCTGAAACAACTTGTTATTAAATATGCAACGACTGTAGTTCCTTAACCAAACTTTTTTCTTACATTCAGTGGTGAAGCCCAGCTCAGCCAGGCAGTGCATTTATAGTAGCCAAGTTACGCGGTCAAGTCAAGCACATAGGCCTACATCAGGACATGACAGGTGACTGCACACTTGTGATTAATGAATACAAGCTGCTGTAACCCCGTAAAAGACTAAGGTAATGGGATTAGCCTACGAGTCCATGATTTATAAATTCCTACAAAAGAAACCTAATTAAACACAACAGGCTAGGACTAGGACCAGCTGGCTCATACCGTTAATTCAATATATAGAGGCTAAGAGGCTACACTAAAAAGTTAGGCTATAGAACTAGCCTACATATCATGCATATTGTTTTTTTCCCCCTAAATTTCCTCTCACAGTAGTAAATTTAACGGTAGGACCTTAGGACCCTGATGCTTTTATGGGAGGAGCTGTTATGGTGGGGTGTGTGTGTATATAAGGGCCTGAGATTCAGTGAGATCTGTCACGTTTGCCAGGAAGGGGGGGGACATCATTCTACTTGCAGTTTGCTGGCGTTAAACTGAAGCTTAAAGTAGGAGCTGACTTAAAGTGGATGTTTAGGCTGGTTGGGTATTTTAAAACAAATGTTAAGGTTTGCTTTGTATAAATTTCTGTTTATTAAACTTAAATATTTTATTCACCTGTGGAGAGTACTGTAGAACATTCAAGCCCTTTGCCTGATGGCCGGACATATCTAAGGCCTTCAGTCCAAGAGAACTACCGGTACAGGTATTACCTTTTAGGGGTTTTAAGATGATTTTAAAGGTAATTGGTATACCTGACTAAAGTGTTTTGTTACAGATTGTGCTGGTTAACAACACAACCACTGTTTTTCCTTAGTTTAGAAGTAGTATTGTACCATTTTGGTCTCTTATCATTAGTATTGTTGTTGATTTGCCCGGGCACCTACTGTATAGCCCATTGTTTCTTTTCTTTATTTTTCACCTACTCAGTGTGCAGTGCTAAACTTGTGTGCAGTGTGTTTTTAAAGGAACTTGTGTGCAGTGTTTGAAAGGCAGCGTGCTGCTACCATATTGTGTGTGAGTATTCTGTAATACAACTATTTACCTGCTATAATGTTTTGTTGAATTGATGGGTATGGTAATCAGTGTTTTTGGGCCTAGCATGTCTTTTATGAATAAAATCCTCATATTTTGGTAACCACAAGCCTCTGTGTTACTCCATTGAACACCGGGAACTTGTACTCGTAACTGATAAATTATAGTTTAGTCTAGGCCTCTCACTTGAGTGAGTGGCGCAGCCCTCTTTATTGGTGGAATTCTGTGTATACTGGTCACATAAAAAAAAAACGATATGCCATATTGAGATATGGCAAAAATAGGCATAAATCCAAATACACGCACACATGTGATCGACACATGGACTACCCTTACCTAAACGTAGAGCTAGGTGGGCATGTGGCCCGCAGCAGGCAGTTACCAGGTGGTACTTTCATTACTTTGACTGCTCGTCGAGTTCGGTAAAGTTTGATTTCTTAATGATCGAACAAAACTGCCAACTTAAAGCCACATATTAGTAAGAAATGCACAAATTATCAGCTATTAATTTTAATTTGAACAAACAGGCTACTGTAGGATATCATGACTCAAATGTGTCACAATTATTAGGAATATATTCAGGTTCAAACAATATACAGATGGATACCTACAAATGTACAGCAGCTGTACAATATACAACAAAATGTGTAGGATAACAGGTAGGCGTAAGTTGTACTAACTTAGCATTTAAATAGAAACAGGTGAAGGGTTTGAACAAAAAACTCCAGTTTAAACATTCACAAGTATTCTCATGTAGACATAAAAATAAATAAGACACTAGATATTAAAGAAACAGCAATTAAGAGAAACATGTAATACAAAATGGGTTTAACAACTTAACTTTGCCTACACATACGATTTTGTCTTTCACATTGTATCAAGTGTGCTTTCTGTCCAAATGAAATGTAACCAATTGGAACATACATTATTATGGATTTCATTAACAAGCACATTTGATTTGTTAAATATTTGACACATTAAGCCAGGGAGACATTAAGAGTATGACAATATAGTAATTTTGTATGTGAATACTAGTAATACAGTAAATATACACAAGTCAGTTTGTATTATGTTCAATTTACATAAATATAACCATTTACAAAACACAAAAATATATTTCTACTCCATAGTATTTTAGCACACCTTAACCATACTGTAAAGATATAAATCCTGCTCTGAGATTCAAAATCTGATTTTATATCACAAACCATGTGATTCTCTCTTTAGTTTAGATTCTTTGAGTAAGTTCATCTACTAAATAAGACAATCACCTACTGAAGCAATTCACACATCCTACAACTTCACAATAGCAGTTTCATGAAATGTCAATTATGTAGTGCTTCAGTACAGTTAAATAAAAAAATCAAAGCTCGATTAATCTTTCAACAATGAAGAGCATGAAAAGGAAGTGCCCATGAAGTAAATTTGAATAACCTGTTGTCCCAATTAATAGAGTACTAGATGAAGCCTTATCAAGGTACCAGTTCCAAATAAGTGCATAGATGTAGTACTTTCTGTAATTTCTGAAGTTACTGTAGTAATAAGTTAAAATAAAGTACATCTTCTAAAGCTCTCTCACTGTCAAGTGTCTTTCCATAGAGTCCTGGGTATTACAGTGACAAAATACCTAAATGTCTCCAATACTGTACTGTATTGTATTAACAGTGGTAAAAACCAGAAGCACTACATCGTTAGACACTTCCATAAGAGTCCTTTTGAAAATAAAAAAAGCAGTTTGGTTGAATAAAAATTAATTTAAAATGTGGTATAATAATCGCATCTACGAGGTTCATGGTTTACTAATGCAACAAAAGTTTGTAAATGGACATGTTCCAATGAAGTGCACATAAACTCAGAAATAACAGGTTGTATTCCAAAGGCAAATTTAAGCATTCTAATGCTGTTTGTACTCCATAATGCACCCAGATGGGCGCCAATGTTGAAAGACTGTATTGCACATTAATAAAACAAAGGTCCAAAGACCCCACCTTTCACCTGTAATCCTTATTATGCCCAGCGACCACTGGACACAAAACTTCGGCTGAAAGAGTAGTTTATGTCAGTACTCTTCTGTTTTCCCCAGGCACCAAATGGTACCACAATAATAGTGCTGTTATCCTCAGAGCCATATTGGAGTGCCTATAACAAGAACCAGATCGGAATAAGCCATAACAACATGCACAGTCACAGATTCTACTGATTACCTATCTTATAGGTTCTCAACCCTGATCTTATAGGGATCTGATGCCCTGCGTGTTTCAGATGTCTCCATGCTCCAACACACCTGATTAGAATGAATGGGTTGTTATTAATATCTGCAGAAGCCTAAAAACAACACATTCATTTAAATCAGGTGTGTTGGAGCAGGGAGACATCTGAAACATGCAAGACAGTGGTTCCCCAGGATCAGGGTTGAGAACTGATGCGTTATGTTCACACACTGCCAGCCCAAATCAGATTTTTGGCATATTCTGATAGATTTTTGAAAGTCTGAACAACAGAAAACCACATTAAATACGATATTTGCAAATAAGATCCAAACCATGATTGGAGGTAGTTAAATATGATTCCAATCAGATTCATGTTTCTCATGCCTAGACCGCACGTACAGTTTACACATAACTTTTTAAACACGGGTTTCCCTGCTTTGATTTTAATTCTATACAATATATAGTAACAAACTTGTAACAGCTTGAGTATAGATAGACAGACAGGCAGACAGACAGTTTTCCCTGTCCTTTGGTTATCATAATACACTGTGCGTGCGGATGAAAGGCCAAACTGCATAGAAAAAGCAACGCATTTCAAAATAGCCGTGTACCTGTGTGGACTAGGCATCAGTCTGACTGCTCAAATTGGATTTAAAAGTGTATTTTGCAGTACTTGCAATGCCCTTGGCCCCGCTCTTTCGCTGCACAGGGAAGCCCACTGACTATGTACATTGAGTTCTTCCATGCTAATGTACAGTATGTACAAACTCACTGATGTTGGTATACATTGCAAAGTTCGTGCTGTAGTCAAGGTGGGCCTCAATGTACAGCGAGGGAGCATTGCGAGTAGGGTGTGGTCAAAAGATCGATTCTCCAATTAAAATCAAATGATCCGATATCGATTCATAAAATCACAAGATTGATCTTTCAAGACCACATGCAACATTTGTGTGCTTTCCCCTTTAAGACCGTAGGACCGTTCATAAATGTTTCAGGTTTTTGTTAAAGTGACGAGCAGTGTTGTGCCAAATTATATATGCCTGCCGAAATTCCAAAAGTGGATTTTATTCACTTTATTGTATTCCTGGTCAAAAATATTTAAACTTGTATCCAAGGACATTATGAATTATAATAAGGCAAAAGGTAAGGTTATAATAAAGGTAAAATACTTTAGAGTCATAGGATAATTGCAAAATATATTTAATTTATTTTATATGGGGCGTATGGCACTTCTATTGTACAAATGCGCCCTATAGAGGTTATGCACAACTTATTTCCACATTCTGTAAAACTGGTCTCACCGCTTCCGGTTAGGTGCTATGAGCTGGAATATGCCTTTTAAAAAAGATGCTCCAGGAACTACTAAACGTAATAGCTATGTACATCGAATAGCTAAGTCCATCGAATTGTGACAATATTAGTCAAACTATTAACTGTTCGTACAAAAAGAAGAAAAAAAAGAATATTCTATCAATATACAATCTGAGCAGGGAGTCTATTCTCTCTGTTACTTAACATAATGCTCAACATACTCTCCTCACACGTCGAAAAGTTCGATTTCAGAATAAAAAGCAACAGACAGGCTACGTTATGCTGAAGATTAGGTGTAGGATCGCATAGGCTACTCTCTAGCAGCTAGCGCAAGCATCCAGCTTTAGCGACACACCGTTCACTGTGCATTAGGCTATAAACAATGGAGTAACGTAGCTCATTGCCTGATCAAGCTGTTAACTCGTCGGAATAGACTGTCAACAGATTCATTGCACTGGTTGAACAAATAATGAAATATATAAATAAATGTTTGCTAGATGTTACAAAATAATTGTCTGCAGTGTGGCAGACCCAAAGTAATAAACCGAAGTAAATAAGCTAATGTACAAACATTGTCCTGACCTGCTGTACAATACAAAGTTTGCGTTTCTTAGTTGTAGCATGTTATTCGTATTTCTTTTAAATAAATAAGACCACTCGTAGGCTACAGCTACAGGAGTCATATACCATACCGTAGGCTATGTATATTACTGTTCAGCACGGCTTTGATTATCTTTGGCATTCAGCTGCATAGACACTCGTCCATTCTATATATAACTTTCATATTGTTGGTTGATGATCGTCAGGTATCGGTCAGAATTATTTTCCAAAAATAAAAAAAAAAGAGCATTACGTTATGTTATCTGATTACCCAAACGTGAATATTACGCTGACAGTTTGGTTCAAACTAATGTCACTACTTTCACCGATAACCAGCAATGAGATCTGTTTTCCTGTTTGGTCATCCCCGAATCGATATTGGATCGAAATAAAATCGATTTGCAACACATGCAGATAGGCTGGTGATGTCTGGACACACAAATCTGATCTGTTCACTTGCAAATAAATGTGGACCGTTACCTCTTTAGATCTTATCTGAGAAACAAATCAGATATGTCTGCAGTGTGAACATAGCCCAATGTCTACCTAAACCGATTTATAAAATAAAAACACTACCTGCTCAGATAGTCTTTGGGCGGCCTCTTTTGGGTCATGGCATTGGTTGATAATGTCACAAATCTCTTGGCTGTTCATGATGAAATTAATGCCATCCGTAGTCAGTGCCAAGAAGGAGTCGTGGACGTGGTGCAACTAAAAGCGGAGAAAGAGCCACTTCTATTAACCATGTTAAACCAGTCTAACCAGATGCAAACGTTTTAGACACCTACCGTAATCCTTTTTGTTTCAGGCTCAGCAATCACCCCCATGTTCTTGAGGTCAAAGTCTCCAATGCTGCGTGTCATGGCTAGTCTTCCATTGACATTGGCCTGCCCCAGACTGTTCCAGGTCACAAATCCGCCACTCTTCTTGATTCTTTTAGGGGAGGATTGAGAAAGGGGGGCAGAAATTAAATTTGTCTTATGAGGAGCTGAAGGGGAGGACTTTTTCTTTGCCATGCTTTGCACACTGCCCCAAAGTACTCTTTGTAATTTACATATGAATTATGTTGCACTGCTTTGAATGTGAAGTATTAAAGTGTATAGTCATCTATTGTAAGCTAATACACTATCGAATTCACCAAATATGTCCTTTATCTATCTTACAGTTCTGTGCGTGCTGAAAACTAATTTGTTCTTCTACACAGCCCTGGCTCCAAAAATAGGAACATAAGCAAAGTGGCGAACACAGCTCACAACAACAACGCCCTAGGCTTTGCAATGAGTTTCATTGTGTGGGGCAGAGCTTCTGAGAGAGTTTGAATTGAGCTTGAAGTTAGCAAGCATTCTGGAGAATGACTAACCCCGCCTTTAACACATTATGCATGCTGTAGGCGTTATGTAGAATACCAAATACACTGCTCAAAAAAATATAAAGGGAACACTAAGATAACACATCCTAGATTTGAATTAATGAACTAATCGTATGAAATACTTTCGTCTTTACATAGTTGAATGTGCTGACAACAAAATCACACAAAAA
>JAODTR010007499.1:0-10241 GCA_025399935.1 Amblyopsis rosae | reverse complement strand
CAGAGTAGAATAGAGTCCATCCCCTATCCAGGAGAACGGTTCCAGAACCAAGACTGTGTGTAGAGGTAAGCCCCACCCGATCTAAATGGTAGCGCTCCACCTCCCGCACAAGTTCTGGCTCCTTCCCCCACAGCGAGGTGACGTTCCACGTCCCTAGAGCCAGCTTCTGCTGCCCGGGTCTGGTCCGTCAAGGCCCCTGACTTTCAATCCCACCAATGTGGCAGCGCACCCGCTTGCGTAAAACAGTATATTGTAATGGAAACCACATACGGTTCCACATTTTTTAAACAGTAGCCGGAGTCCTACAGTTTCAACTTCCCCGTATGACTATTGCAATGTTTTCTTCATTAGTGTTATACCTAGTGTTGGGAAGAAGACAAAGTACCATAAACAAGAAGGAAGTGATCATGACTTTCATACCAACTCAACATTGAAATCTACAAAGTCTTGGTAAGATAAAAAGTCATAACATCAATAATATTATGCTCTACAGTAGATTATGTTTTGCTCCTGCAAAACCTGTATTTGAGCATTAGCTATACTCAACTGTTAGTGTACTCTGTACAATATGTGTTCATTTACAGTACAATATGTGGAATATGTATAATCTGTATTTGTTCAGTCCAGCAGAAACATATTTAATTGCAAAAATATGTAATTAAATGTTGCTTTTTTTAAAAAGCATATTCAATATTCAACGTAGTGAATGTGTTTTGAATCCCATTACCTATCTATTCACTGTAGTTCCCCCTCTCCTGTTGAACAGCTCTCATGGCCACCAATCCTAGAGACACACGTTGTTAATGACTGGTAAGATTAACTCAACACCATTAGAGCTTTATGACAAGTTTTTAACAACTTAGCAACGATTAGTATTAGTATTCCAGCAACTCCTGAAGTGATGTGATATGATAAAGTAACAGCTATTGAAATTTATCTTTTTCAGGCAGGACACCAAGCAGCAAAAAATTATGGAACCTCTGTAAGTGTTCTTTTGTTTTGATTTGTTATGTTACTGTTACTGATAGTGTGTTTTCACCATCTTTATATTGTTTTATTTAAGGCGGAAAGATGTGCTGACAATCACTCCATGGCTGGCTCCTATTGTCTGGGATGGCACCTTTGATACAGGCATAATCGATCACGCTTTCAAAGATCAGAATTTTACCATTGCAACAACTGTGTTTGCAGTAGCCAAGTGAGTTTATGATGTTGCACTTTGACCATTTATCTTTACATTATGTATCATACATAAGAGAAATGGTCAAACATGCACAGTACATTTCAATGCGTGTCCTACATCAACAGATACACCCGTTATCTGCAAGATTTCTTGGAGACAGCAGAGAAATACTTCATGGTGAGGCTGTTCTTACTGATTATACTAGTTATACCAAAGACATCTGAATATTAACAAAGATGGAGCATTGTAATGCCATTGAGCAACAATCCCACCAAATGAACGCCCACTATTGCCTATAAATAGTCACTGAAACTCCATGAATAAATATTCGATGACTGCAATGATGGCCAAACCCAACAGAAAGCCAACACAAATAATTTCACCCAATCACTAAAGATTTGTGGTTAGTGGGGAATTAATTAAAGACCAACTTTTTGTCAAGATTGAGACACTGATCTAAAATTACTTCTATAATACTTCTACTCTTCTGCAATTCATTTGATGTGGAATGTTCTGTAAGGGTGTCCAATCAATATCGTAGTATCAATTCAGTAGTTATTGTTCCTTAAGCATGCCAAAACTAATAAGTAGGGCTGTCCCGAATGCCATTTTATAGGTTTAAAATACTTGATGGTATTTCCGAATGAATATTCAAATACTCTTTCTCAAAAACACCATTAAAAACACTCAAGAAGCATTACAAAAATAATCTTTGATTCCTCCCGTATTACCCAATAAGAATGTGTGTTGAATGAATAACTTCACTCTCTTCTTACAAACAGAGCCAATTGCAATCAATTATTGTGTTGATGACACAGTGCAGGGCAGGCAATTACATTTAAACATGTTGGTTTATATGGAACCAGTAGGGATTAATGGGAAAACATGCATGCATAATGTGAAAAAACGAATACTTGAATCACAATTTTTAATTCGGATACATACCCAAAGAACAAATACCTGAATAATTGAATATTTGGGGCCAGCCCTACTAATAAGGCAAACATTAAATCTAAAACACAGCTGCAAATACAACTGCAAAACTTATATACAACACAAAACACGCACTGAATACAATGGTTTCTGGAGAAAGGGTGTGTGGCATAGTTTCGTCACATCCTTTTGAGAGAACAAGAGAACATTCAACAAGCTGAAAAGACAATAGTAAAATTTTCTGGTATAAAAAATTATAAATGTTATTGTTTTACCCATTGTTGGCTGTACATGCACCTTCTAATAATAGATAGCTTATATTTAAAGTTAATAGTTTAGGTCTGGCAACGTCCCCTGTGAGTGGTTATATTTCGATTTATACTTTTCAAAATATCATTAATTTCAAAACATCTCTCAAGATTCTTCCTTCTGCCATTGGAGTCGCAGTTTCCCATTTTATTCTATTTTTGTGCATATGCATGGTTCAAAGTGTGCGTGGAGGACCTGTCAAGTTAGTTTTTTATATATCACAAACTTTGCATGCAAAGTGGCATACGCATGTTTCTAGCCCCATTTTGTGCGTATGCAACCTTTATAAATGAGACCCCAGGGGCCTCAGTAAAAAATCTGTGCATAGAATTCACATGAAAATGTTGCGTATGAACTAGTCTCAGCCTCTCAGCACATTAACGTCACATAAGCAACTCTGTGCTGAACGCCTGATGCATATACCCTCGTAAGCTTGACACTTTCGCTCTGACTTTCTGGAAATAATATTGTCCATATCTATTGGCTGGTAGCATTGTCACTCACAAGTATGTCCCCGTAATTTCCAATATAACAATAGCGCGGTGCTAAATTTACTTACTTAAAATCCATCTATCCATCCATCCATCCTCATCCGCTTATCTATATTCGGGTAGCGGGTGCAGCAGCTCCAGCAGGGGACCCCAAACTTCTCTTTCCCAAGCCAGTTCTGACTGGGGATATCCCGAGGTGTTCCCACCCTCCTGAGAAAACCCATTTCGGCCTTGTACCTATGATCTCATTCTTTCGGTCATGACCCACCCTTCATGACCATAGGTGAGGGTAGGAACAAAAATTGCCTGGAAGATCAAGAGCTTTGCCTTCCAGCTCAGCTCTCTTTTCGTCACAACGGTGCGGTAATGTGATTGTAATACCGTTCCTGCTGCTCCGATTCTCCGGCCAATCTCCCGCTCCATAGTCCCCTCACTCGCGAACAAGACCCAGAGATACTGGAACTTTCACTTGGGGTAAGGACTCATTCCCTACCCGGAGTAGGCACTCCATCAGTTTCCTGCTGAGAACCATGGCCTCCGATTTAGTGGTGCTAATCCTCATCCCAGCCACTTCACACTCAGCTGCGAACCGATCCAGTGAGTGCTGGAGGTCACGGACCAATGATGCCATCAGGACCACATCATCTGCAAAAAGCAGAGATAAGATCCCCAGGCCACCGAACCGCAACACCCTCCCCACCACGACTACGCCTCGGTATCCAGGCCATGAATATCACAAAAATGATTGGTGACAAAGCGCGGCCCTGGCGGAGACAAACTCCCACCTGGAATGAGTCCAATTTACTGCAGAGAATCCGTACACAGCTCTCGCTTTGGGCATACAGGGATTGGATTGCCTTTAAAAGGGACCCCCTCACCCCATACTCGCGCAGCACCTCCCACAGTTTCTCCCGGGGGACCCGGTCATACGCCTTCTCCAGATCCACAAAACACATCCCAGGCCCCCTCCAGGATCCTTGCAAGGGTAAAGAGCTGGTCTGTTGTTCCATGACCAGGATGGAATCCGCATTGTTATTCTTCAATCTGAGGTTCAACAATCGGTCGAACCCTCCTCTCCATCACCTTGGAGTAGACTTTACCAAGGAGGCTGAGGAGTGTGACACCTTTGTAATTGGCACACACTCTCTGGTCCCGCTTTTTGAAAAGGGGAA
Organism: Amblyopsis rosae; assembly: GCA_025399935.1. Taxonomy (NCBI): domain Eukaryota; kingdom Metazoa; phylum Chordata; class Actinopteri; order Percopsiformes; family Amblyopsidae; genus Amblyopsis; species Amblyopsis rosae. The sequence goes on along the minus strand of JAODTR010007499.1, from coordinate 6,153 downwards.
CCACCACCCCAGTCTGCCACTCCTTTGGCACTGTCCCAGACTTCCACGCGATGTTGAAGAGGCATGTCATCCAAGACACCCCCTCCACATCCAAAGCTTTTAGCATTTCTGGACGGATCTCATCAATTTGTCTTTTGGTTTTGCCACTGTGGAGTTGTTTGACCACCTCAGTGACCTCCCTCAGGGAAATTGATGATTATCCCCCATCAGCCTTCAGCTCTGTCTCTACCACAGAGAGCGTGTCAGTCAGATTCAGGAGTTCCTTAATGTGTTCCTTCCACCGGCCAATTACCTCCTCAGTTGAGCTCAACAGCATCCCATCTTAGATGGTACCCAGTTTCCCCCTCCTGAGGTGGGGGACGGTTTTCCAGAAACACTTTGGTGCCGACTGAAAGTCTTTCTCCATGGCTTCTCTGAACCTCTCCCACTTACTTAAAATGTTATTTTAATCAATAACTGTAGCCTACTAATTTTACAGATTTACAATACCTGTAAAACAGCCAAACTCTGTTGTTTAGTTTTCCTCATTGAATGTTTAATGTCCGACTTGGTCATTGAGTTACTTTATTGGTCGTCGTGCATGTCAATCAAAATACCTCGTATGTCATGTAGGCGTATCGCAGACTTTCTGTAAGGAAAGGCTGGCTCTGCAAGACTACGTACGAACGAAAGTGCGTGAGCACAAAAATATTCAGATTTATAAAACATCCCACGCAGATTTCCTTTATAAATCACAATCCACTCTATATATGGCGCACATTAATGAGCGTTTGGCCCACCCACTGAATGCCCACAAGCGCCTATAAATGATTACTGAAATGCCCAGAATTAATATTCATTGATTAATTTAATGAAGGCAAATCTCAACAGAGACGCCCAAAACAGTATTTTCAACCAAATGTGAAAGTTAATTTCTTGTAGGGGATGTTGATAGACGAAAACTCAATTGTTTGGTGGACATATTGTGGGCATTACAAATGCCAATATTACTGTAAGCACAGACGTCACTAAGGATTCGTGATTAGAGGGTAATTCATTAGGACATTATAAACCTTTCGTCAAGTTTGTGAGACACTGATCTAATTTGATTCTCTTCCCATACCGACACCAACAAAACGCACAAAGATGGCTAATATGTAGCAAAAACATAGTGGAAAGTAAAAACACATCTCTACAAATAATACTAATGAACAGAGATGCATTAAACAGAATAAAACCAATGAGTTTAGTATGGGACTTTTTGTAATGGTGTCCTATGAATTGCACAATTGTTGTATAATCAATATAATTGTTACTGTTCCCCAACACACTGAAACAAATAAAACCAAAATTATATTAAAAAAAAATGTGTAACTGTAATACTTATTTTCCGCACGAAACAACACACACGAAGTTCTGGGAAAGGGGGCGGGGCATAGTTACAATCCTTTTGAGAGAACAAGATATTATTTTACTACAGCGTTTTATTTGCTCAGTAACGTTAGGCCGTCTGAAAAGAAAATGTCTTAAGCATTTTCTGGTATGAAGATAAATACATTTTATTGTTTTACACATTGTTGGCTGTGTATTTTACATGCATATCATCGTTGATTGCCTTAGTAAATATAGCTCATGTCTGCTATGGAGGTTTTAATGATAGGTGTATTTAGGATTCATATTTTAGGTCTTGCGATGTCTATGTTGTTGTCTTTGTAAGAGATGTTAGTCTATTTTTCTAAGCATTTCTCGAGTTTCGGAGTCGCAGATTCCCATTTCTCCAATGTTTGTGCGTGCGCATGGGTCACAGTGTGCGTCGAGGGCCGCACATTCTCACGTGAAGTTTTTTTATTATAAATCCCAAACCTTGCCTAGAAACTGGAGTATGCATTCTTTTGTGCATACGCATCATTTATAAATGAGGCCCCAGGTCTCTTTAAAGCAGGGTTAGTCATTTTTGAGAATGCTTGCTAACAATATCCCTCTATAGCGCTGCTACACACATCGAAACGCATTCTAAAGCATAGTACTACAGATTTGTTGATTGCTTGTTGATTGATTTGTTTATGTTCCTATTTACGGTGACAGGGCTGTGTTGAAATAACAGATTATTTTTTCAACACACACAGAATGGTAAGCTAGCAAATGCCAGGAGATATTTGGCGAATTTGACAAAATGTTCATTAGCTTACAAATAGCTTGCAATAGCTGACTATACCTTTAAGTGGGCCTGTCACCAAGAGCATTTTGCTGTGGAGGTTGACCTAAGAAGCGCCCAGACAGCTAAGTCTACCATGCGTGGCCTGAAACAAAGTCAATTTACCACAAAAGTTTGCTGCAGAAATACCGTTGTGACCTCAGATTGATCGTAGCTACATAAAATAACCAATAATGTCCCCTGAGATAAATAATCGTCAATAGTACGGTGAAATCTGTGTACCTTCCCATTGACTATCATGGAACACTGAATCATTCTGGTGTGCATCAAGGGTGAAAAGTCACCCACCTCTCTGGAACTTGTTGGAACCTGTTAAATTATATTATCTCTGGTTATACTGTATGTACTGTGTGTATATGTTTACAATGCTTCAAGAAAAAGCATTAAACATCACATCTCATGCCATCACCTGCAGTGGACAAAAATGTCTGCAACCTACTCAGAAAAGAAAAGATGTGCAGAACAGATCTAGTGAATAAGAGTCACTTTCCTAATGTGTTATTTTTTTCTTGAAGGTGGGCTTGGCTGTAAAGTTCTATGTGTTCACCGACCAGCCAGATGCAGTACCCAACATTACCATGGCAGAGGGCAGACAGATGAACATCATCAAAGTGCCGAAGTACAGCCGCTGGCAAGAGATATCCATGAGGAGAATGGAGGTCATCCAAAAGGCCATTGACGAAAGAATTAGACATGAAGCCAACTACATCTACTGCGTGGATGTGGACATGAAGTTTCATAGCCGCGTGGGTGCAGAGATTTTGGGTAGACTGGTAAGGGACGGGGGTCAATTTAAATCATTGTGATATGGATATGTTTGAAAAAAGAAATGGCATGGTGTACTATAGGATTTCTTGGTGTGCTTGAAATACATGTAAATCCATATGTCATCGTAGGTGTAGAAAAGCATTATTGAAAATATATGCATTTCCCAAAGAGGCAATACATGTAGTGCGTATACAATGGAAAAAGTAGTTTGCAGTAAACCGTTTTCACAGTTTTCAAAAAGATCTGCATCCACACAAACGGAAACCCACAGGAAAAGCTTTGCAGTTATTCAACATATGACCATTCATAGTTCCTTCTACTTTTGTTGCTTGCTGACTACATCCTCACACGTACAAATAGTTATCTACAGTATACATTAACTAGATACAGCTGCAACTCCACAGTAGGTTATGCAGTAGCTTGTCTTAATTAGCATCTCCTTCAAGTGTTAACTTGGTTATTATTTATATTACATGGATTGGTTTATTAATGTTACGCCCCATAGGGAAACCAGGGTGTAACATAATGGACCCTATTTGAATGATATAAGCACATGGTCTATAGCGAAAGGCGCAATTTGGTTTATGGCGTGTCCAAATTCACGTTTGCTATTTTATGGGCAGATAAACAGTCGCCGGGCGCATGGTTCAAAAGGGCTGGACTTACTCTCTTCATTATTTATGGGTGTGTTTCGGGCAAAACATATGATAAACCAATCATTAGTTTCATCTGCATTCCCTTTAAATATCCGGTGTACACGAGTGTACACACGTTGTCCACCGGCCATAGGCGGTATATTCATAATGCGCAACTTTAGACCTGGTTTTTGCCGTTCAATTGCTCAATCAGTTTCTGTTGCCTCAAGATAGTAATGTGCCAGCAATGCGCTAGACCACACCTCATATTTAGACCAACACACCCATGGGCGCTCAAATGGGCGCAAGTGCAATTGCTATTTAAACAACGTGGGCACTGTTCCGCCCACTGTGCCACTGCTGCCCACACTTGACTTTTTCATATCTCTCAACAATATATTTCTTTATATCTTCATTTGGATAACATATTTCTTTATCTTTGTCCAGGTGGCAGTTCTGAACCCATGGTTGCACAAAAGTGACCGAAACAACTTCAGCTACGAGCGACGTACAGCCTCCACCGCCTACATTCCATACAACAAGGGAGACTTCTACTACGCAGGAGGCTTCTTCGGGGGGGCCGTGGGCGAGGTGTATGAGCTGGTCAGGGCCTGTCGTGCCAACCTGGAGGCAGACAAAGCGGTGGGAGTGGAGGCCAAGTGGCAGGAGGAGAGCCATGTCAACCGCTACCTGCTAACCAACAAGCCCACCAAGGTCCTCTCTCCAGAGTACATCTGGGACGAGGAGCTAGGGAAGGGAGGCCCAGAGATCAAGGTTATCCGCTATGCCACCATACGCAAGAACATGAAGGAAGTGAGGGAGAATATTTAGACATTTTGAACACTTTGTCTCCCTTCGTGCTGAACATTGTGGTTCAGTTGATGTTGCACTCTTTTTTTTTAATATATATGTCTGTCTGACCTTGGTCAGCTATCTGGACTGAGAGTGGGGCAACAATGTAGGTCAGAGACAATTTGATAACAGTGCAACTGATGTCCCACCTGGCTTGGTTTAAACAATTATCTTTTATTAGAAGGAAATTAATAAAGGCTAAAATAAAATAAAAACACCTGAAGAAAGCTTAAAGTTTATGATAATGGGCCTTTAAAGCACATCTGCTGGGCCTTTGCAATACTGTATTAACCTTCTGTAATGTGCTACCGTGTAAATGAAAGATGTTCCGTTTTAGTCAGGGATTTTTTCCATTTGTTGAGTGGAATATGCGGGGTGCACTGTGTGCAGGGCAGAGTGTTTGGCATTGAAGGGCAAATGCCCTGCCCTGCATACACACACCATGGAGGCTGTGGTAGTGATGGTGTGCACTGTACTGTATGCAGGGTAGTGTTTGGCATTGAACTCATTTGAAGCTATGCCACACCAAGGTCAGATTTGGTATTTTTGAAAATATGCTAAACTGTTAATTGTAATTGATTAATTATGCTAGGTATTTGAAATCCTTGCCTACAGATTAAAGCAACACTGCGTAGAGCACTGTTTAACTTTGTATTTTCTTTTTCTGTTGTAAAACGCACAGCAGTACCCATGAATTGGTTTACAAGATGAACAATATGGAACTGGTCTGCCCTCCAAAAGCTAACCGCAGTAACTATGTATCTGGTCAAAATGGAGTTATTACTAAAAATATAAACTTCTTGATATCTGCTTTATATTGTGACAAAGTTTCAGATTTCATAACATTTTTGTTTTTGAGAAACAGTATTACTGTTTCTCAAAAACAGTAATGCAATACAGTACAATGCAGTACAGTGCAATACAATAGTATCTTTTTTTAAATACGTATATAAATCGCAGTAACTACAAAACCCGGCGCAAACCACAGACAGGCTGCAGTAAATACAGTAGCTGCCTTGCTTTCTTCATAAATGACTGAAATTACTGCGGTCTCCATTGGGATTCTATGCTCCACCCATCTGCATTACTGTTACTGTTCTTGGGATATATGGACATTTGTAAAATATGCTACTGTAATACATAATAATTTAAAAGTATCAATATCCTTTATATTCATTTAATATTTTAGTAAAATAATTTTTATAAAATGTTGTACCGTGACTGCATCAACAATGTCAGTGCTGATGCAAAGTTATTTGAATAGGTTATGTCAGTAAGTATTAAATAAATTGTATTAACACTGAAATTGGCAGAGCGGATCAAATGTGCCGCAGTCCGCGGGCAGTGTGCAAAGCATAGCGGAAAAACAGTCCCAAAAACGCTTGTGATTAAGCTCTGCATCAGCTCCGCTTGCAGTGTGCAACGGGTTTTACAGCGTAGATTGGATAGATTAGGTAGTGGTAATAGTGATTATTTAGGCTACTAAGAATATTTTTTGAAAAAGGAAATTCAGATTCGGAGCTTCTCTTGCATCCCTGTGGAGGTTGGGGACATAGAACCTGAGTGGGAAATGTTCAAAGCTTCCAAGACTCTGGAAGCAGTTGCAAGGTACCGACGGGCCCGAAGTGCTGCAGCATCTGCCGTAGCAGAAGCAAAACAGCGGGTGTGGGAGAGTTTCGGAGAAGCCATGGAGAAAGACTTTCG
>JAODTR010007498.1:0-10242 GCA_025399935.1 Amblyopsis rosae | reverse complement strand
CACACACTACCAGTAGAGACAATAGAACACACTACCAGTAGAGACAGTAGAACACACACTACCAGTAGAGACAGTAGGACACACTACCAGTATAGACAGTAGAACACACTACCAGTAGAGACAGTAGAAATAGTAGTTTCATAAATAGGAACATAAACAAAGTGGTGAACAACAGCAAAGCCATAGTACTAGGCTTTGCTTCACAGTGTGTTCCGATGGAGGACTGCGGAGGAATATTGTTTTGATTTGAGCTCGGATTTAGCAAGTGTTCTCGAAAATGACTGACCCTTTAATTCAGATGCCCTCTTCAGGTGGATGATGGGAAGTGTAGTTTTTATCATGCCTGCCTTTCCCTCACTTGTAGGAAATCCTCCAGGATAGACCACATGATGCCCAGCGACCAATTGACTTGGAGAAAACTGCTTGGCTGCTGTGTGCATGTGTGTGTGTGTGTGCGCGTGCGAACCAAATAATATAGGCCTTGTATTTTGTACAAAGAACAGGGAATTGCAATGTTACTGAATCAGAATGTATTATTGGTTTCTAACTTAATATATTTTACACAATCGTTTATAATAACATTCAGAATGGTTAATGCATATTAGCCTGTCTAATGTGCATTGTGCATAGTTTTAGTTTGTCATATTTAAGTACTGCCTCTTTTACGATTAAAACCCTAAGGGTCTTTTGGACGTTTTTCACTATTTTCATGAAATGGCTTCTAAAAGTATTTTATGTCTCAAATATCAGCACCATCTCAGCTACATTTTGGATGATATCACAAAATATTTTTGAGAAACTTAACTGTTTATGTTTTAAAAATGCAATAACATTATAAAAGCCTATTATTTTTTGTTTTTTATTATGTAAAGGACGGTAAAATATTGTGTAGTTTTGTTTGAAACACATTGTGATTCCTTCATGCCTTGACTAACTTTCAAACTCGTATTTCAAATAAAAACACAAAAATAATTTAAATAGATAAGTTTTTATTTATGTGTATGCATTTTTATTTATAAGCCATATGTTTCATGGGGTATGCTTTTATCTAATTATTTCTATATTTTTTAATTTCTGAAGTATCAAAAATTATACAGAGGTGTATATTTATTTTTCTGAATGGTTTGCCGTTGTCTTCGGCAGACCCTGTTATGCCAAATAACACAAGACATATAACAACCTCTTCAGCAGAGTGTCTAGATTATGAGTAAAAAACGTGAGCTTCTAGCCATTACCGCTCTGAAGATATGATCTGAAATGTAAACTTGTCCCTCTCACTATCATTTGAAGATGCATAATGCGAGGCTTGGTCTTCTACAGCCGCTGTTATGCTGATGAACACAAGCCATACATCAATCTCTTCTGCTGAATGTCTGGAATATGAGGGAACGGTTTGTTTCTAGCCGTTACCTTTCTGAAGATATGATACAAAATATAAACCTATGCCGTTTTCAGAACAACGTTGAGAGTGCATTTTAGAGGCAACTTTACCGTGCAGCCAATGGGTGACCACATTTCAGATTTTTGTGGGGGGGGCAGCTGGGTTGGCCAATCACATTTCAGTGGTGGCCAGTGCCTCCTGGCCACGCCTCTGCCTGTTACCAACAACATGTTGCTGTGGAGGCTGACATAGACGTCAAAATCTACCATGCATGGCCTCAAACAAAGTCAGATAACCCCAAAACGATTTACTGCAGAAATACTGCTGTGGCCTCAGATTGAGATTTAATGTCTATATAATACTTAATATACCCATTATCGCCCCCAGAGAGAAATAATGGGCGATATTATGGTGAAATCCGTGGACCAGAAGGACCCAGCATTCCATGCAAGTCAATGGGGTCAAGTCATTGACTTGCATGGAACCCTTGGGTCTGCATAGAGGGTTAAAGGTCCCCCACCCATTCCAAAAAAGGTCAGTTCATTGAGCCCTCTCTGCTTCCAAGCTCTCTGAGGGCGTGTTGAGGCGAGGGACTTGTTTCCAGGACAGCCAATAGCGTAAATACACGTCATGGTCAGGTAAGGATGCATTGCTGATATCTCTAATCCGCTGCGTAACAGGAGAGGTCTTGACTGATTATTACATATAGTTCCTATTGTTCCTCATAACAGACCAAGTAACAACCAGCTGGAAGAGTGCTTGTTTGGCACAAAAGGCCCAGTCAGTGTTAAATAGGGCCTGCCATTTTGGAGTAGAGTGTTGTGGGTAGTGTAGTTTAGTGTAAAGGCAGGGCCTCCTATAGGAGTGCATTGTGGATAGTGTACAATGTTTTAGATCATAACACATTATGCACATCAATTGTAATGCATCATCTTTTAAACCTTGTAAAACGGGGAGCAGCTTGTTTGAGCTCTTTTTAAGCATTTCACATCCAGGGATGCACGTGCACAGACGTGTGTGTGTGTGTGTGTGTGTGTGTGTGTGTGTAATCTGTCAGGCCATGGCAACACGAAGCTCTGCTGAACACCATCTATACATCATCAGTCACGTCCTGCTGGAGCTGTCACTCTCAAGCCGTCGCCGTTGACAGCAGTAACCCCCTGGGCGACTGGGTACTGACTGGTATTGATAGGGTTGTACTTTACGCTCTAATCGTCTCACTTAGCATAGCTGCTATACATCCCATTCTGATTAAGGTCATTACAATGCTGGTGACTAGCCTAACAATGTGTGTAAACAGTGAGCAGAACTAGAGCTGCTTCGACACATAAACAGTGAGCAGAACTAGAGCTGCTTCAACACATAAACAGTGAGCAGAACTAGAGCTGCTTCGACACATATAAACAGTGAGCAGAACTAGAGCTGCTTCAACACATAAACAGTGAGCAGAAGTGTAGGGTTCTGACAGCCGATTGTCCTTATCGGGAAGTATGTTTGCATCACACGGCCTATATGCAACACTGCATGTATAATCTCCAACGACATTTAATTAATAAATCACGTCAGAGCGTTATCATAACATTGAAATAGCCTATTTAACATTTTGAGATGTATAATTACCATCTCCACTTCCAATTTTCTCAAATAAATATTAAAAGACAAAATATGACAACATGCTTTTAGCCAAGAGATGCGCTCTGTTTTATCGCCTACTGGAAAAAGGATTAGCCCAGTGCAGCGACAGACAGCCACAGCTGCATAACGTGTGGACGGTGTAAAATGTCGTACGATTACAAATGGTCGGGACTAAAAGCGCTCCGTGTCCAACGCTGAGGTGTTGACTAAATCACATCACTGCTTCTTTCACTCGCAGCCTCGTCCTCCAAAAACAGCGGCCTTCAGCAGGAGTCCGTTCACATTCTCGCTGTAACCCAACCAGGCCTACGTCTGCCTCATCGCATCCCTGATATGTCGCGTTGACGCATCCGCACCGCCGGCCCAGGCGCGACAGGCATGGCGATGCGATCTAACCCTACGAACGACGACCAGCAGCACCAAACACACCGAAAGACTTACCGTTGGATCAAGTCGGAGGAGAAGCGGCAGCTATGCTAAGCGTGTGGATACCGCGTCGTCCTGGGTGGAGATGGAGCGAAGAGGGAGGGGCGAGCGCACTGGACGCGGCTGGGTTGATACTGCGTGTGCCGCGTGTTGGCCACCAGGGCATTGGTCCGCCCTGCCTTGTTCTATGTAGACGTAGACATTACTCAGCTTCCATATGACGCCGTTGGTGCTGCGAAAAAAGCCTACCTTGCCATGTGTTGTTAAAGGCAGCGGTTACGACCGGTGGGTCCTTTAGCTTCTGGACGCTTCAGTTCAGAGTGACGTCATTACATATTAGGGATGTAGACCATTGCAAATACGTTATTGGGATAAGCACAAATAGTGTGTTTTTCTGAATATTTAAAACATATACATATATATATATATATATATATATATATATTCTGAGAAGATGGGTCTAATTCTGTATTGTTCTACCTTCTGGTTGAGGTTAGGTCACCCAGAATACTGTATTAATGTTAGGTCACTGGGTTAAGGTCAGGGGATCACCTTCATCTGGGGGTTCTCTGTTTGTGGTCCGGACAACCGGAACGTACCTTTGGAAACAAAGATTTTACAAATGATTTGTTTTCTTGAAAACAAAGAAGAGAAAACCAAGTTTCAAACAGCTGAGCGCGGAGGCCGTGGGGTGTTTGTGCACCGCCTGCTTTGCTGACGTGACATGGCGATTAACTACGAGTAGTAGTCGCATACGAATTGCAAAGAGCCGTGCAGAGCGCAGCCGGAATGTAATCAAAATGCACAAAGGTAGTAGCTACATTGCTGTGGCTGTGACACACCTGCAGATATCACACTGCAGAAATGCCGTGCAATCTAGCGAAGTTACCGTGCTTTGGTAGGTTATTGTTTCGAGTCGGATTGAGATATTTTCAAAGCATGGTAGCTACTCCGTTTATCAGCCGGCATGCTATTGTTAGCGCCGTTGTAGCTGGAGAGTGGTCTGCTGTACTATCGAATATTGACCACTCATTTGTGGTCACCTGTCGTGTGAAAAGTCCACCGAAAACTGATGAATTTTCCAAGTATAAGTGAAGTGAATAGTGTTAGTAATGATTCCACTTGCACTGGTAATATTATCCAATAAGAAAGTGTGTTATTAGTAAAGTGTGTGCTGATTGTCTGGGTTAGTCGTGGCTTACTCCAGGCAGGGGTGGGCAATCCTGGTCCTGGAGGGCCGCTGCCCTGCATGTTTTAGATTGACATGAATTGGCATGTGAATCAGGTGTGTTGGAGCAGGGAGACAACATGCAGGGCAGGGCCCTCCAGGACCAGGATTGCCCACCCCTGCTCCAGAGGGTTGAGCAGGTTCCGCTCGATGCAGTCTATGATGGAGGACAGCGCACATGGTAGGGTAGAGGTTTGTTCTCTGCAACAATGTGTTTTTGTAAGCGTATTTGTAATTGGAGGTATGAACAATTAACAGAAGAAAGGGGAGTGGACCAAGCAAGGGAGAGAGGAGTTCACTACTGAGTATTATTATGCACATATACATTTTAAGATGCTGTTCTGTTGTTTTGTACTTGGAATGAGTGCGTATGTGTATTTAGTTGTTACTAAATAATTACTATTCCTGTAGTGAACTGTGTCGCTGTGTGTTGCTGAGAACCACCATTCTTTGCCGTCTGTTTCCAGGCTGTACCGTAATAAACTACATGGAACAACCAGAAATATTTGACATCCTTCGTTAACAAACACAATGTAGATTAAGGAAGGCTACATAAGCAGCGATATACGAAGCACATATAAACATCAAAAATAATATCGCCCTAGAAGTAATTATGCCTGAATACAAGTGCTGTTACTCTGCCTTGTTTACTCCGCAATCACTTATTCAGTTACCAGAAACGCTAATGTAACTTACCTATTACAACGGACAAGTTAAATGTATTTGGACGTTATAAAGCGTATTACATCCATATAAAGCAGCTGTAGACATATCTTATATCTGGTGCGATACGGCTATAGGCCAGTTGCAAGCGCTCCCAAATAATTTGGTGACACAACAAATACACATAGTGGTCTCTCTGCACATCCCTATTACATATGATCACTGATCTGATCCAGGTCAAAGTTGTTTTTCATGAATGTCTAAAATGCACATCTTCAACCCACGGGGAAGACAACCGTCTCTAGAGGACGCTCCAGTGAAGGTAGTCGTCTCTTAAGCCTGCAGACTCAGTGGCTGTCTTCTCAGTGGGTTAGTGCTTCTTCAAGGACAGCCTGTACCTGAGTGAGGTCTACTGCCACCTTGTGTTTGAGATAACAATGACAAGGGAACCAGCCACACAGGCCCATAGCAACCAACCCCTAGGGAAGGGAACCAGCCACACAGGCCCAGTGCCCATGGGAAGCGGGGTGTGGCAGGGACCTTCAGACAGCTGTGACTCAGCAGCTGCTGGGCGCTCCGACTGAAATAGGCTCTGCTGCTGGGTCAGCGCGAAGCCTGCCGGGCGTGGCACCAGCAACCCTCGGGACCTTCCACTGCTGCCACGTGTTGCTATGGCAGCGCTATGGTAACGCTATGAGGTTTTCCTGAGAACAGATACATTGTTTTTCTGTTAATATATGAACAGTTAAATTGCCTTTATTATTTCCTTGCTCTCTCCCTGTTTATGTTTGGCAAGTAATGACGTGCGGTGAGACTGGCTGGAGATGGGTTTGCTTCTGCAAGCGGCCTTGTGCTTGAACCTGCCCAGGCTCACACTGTTCTCTACCCCTCCCCCTCACCTCTCATAGCCTCACACTGTTCTCTACCCCTCCCCCTCACCTCTCATAGGCTCACACTGTTCTCTACCCCTCCCCCTCACCTCTCATAGGCTCACACTGTTCTCTACCCCTCCCCTGCACCTCTCATAGCCTCACACTGTTCTCTACCCCTCCCCTACACCTCTCATAGACTCACACTGTTCTCTACCCCTCCCCCTCACCTCTCATAGCCTCACACTGTTCTCTACCCCTCCCCTCCACCTCTAGGCTTAAACTGTTTTCTCTGTGTGTGCGTGGTGCAGGCCTCTGAGAACAGATCAATACCACACTCATCAGTTCTATCAATTATTCACCAGGGCCTCAGAACTCCCCCAGGGTGGGCCTTCTGCAGCCCAGCAGACCCCTTCCTGGCAGTCAGACAGCAGTGCCATCAGACCCCCCTCCAGGGAAGAACATATTGACCCGGTGTGATGGGTCCATATCACACAATATTTGCATGATGTCACCTGGAACACAATAGCCATAGATATTTAATACACAAGGAGCAGTAGTTCCTCTTATTAGTCAAAGGTTGTCATGGTGATTGGAGACCCAACACAGATGTGATGGAGAGGGGGACTATAATCAGGCGTTGTTGAAATAGGCCTCGATGATGCCAGTCTGACATAAGAGGACTGAAGGATGTCAATTACAGTCCATCTTCCATATACAGTATTATGGTGGGGGTCCTGTGACAACCCCCCCAGCTCTGCTTGTCCACCCTGGGTCTCTCCTCATCGCGTGCTTCACCGGGTCCTGTTTGCAGATCCGATTGATGTCCGCTCCCTCTCTAACAATTAGACCCTACTCTTTCACGAGCTCACAGCAACACATTCTCCTGGCGATGTTCACATCTTCCACCCCTGGACAAGGGCTGATTGTGTTATATAACTATTTCCCCTGCCTGTATTACTGACCTCCCCATATCTGACCACAACAAACCCATTTGACTTGAAGTCTGCTCAGTCTCCTTTACTTTACACTTTTTAACCCTAACCTTTTTCTTGTCTAATATTTATACTCCTGTCTCAGTCGAGTGTTTTTTATATCCTGTGTCTTTGTATCTGTAATGTAAGATGTCCTTGAGTGTCTTAAAAGGCATCCTTAAATAAGATGCAAAAGTGCTACATTAAAGTATATTTTAGTAGTAGCCACCTTTGCCTTGATGAGCATTCCCTCAACCAGCTGAGGTAGGCGGCCTCACGAGGCCTGGCAGCATCTGCATTATGTGAGGCGATATAGGGAGGCCACACACACACACACACACGCACACTGCACTAACATGCACATGCGGCCGGACCGGCTATGAAAACAAAGAACAGGGCGTGTGAAGGTATTCTGTTCAAGACACCATTACTCCACTAATAACAGTTGTTTGTTGCTGCTAGGCCTATATTCATGTTAAAACATGTTGTTGCTACAGAGCACATTTAGACCTCACAAGTAACGTTGTTTTATACCCCTGAAAGAGAATCGTTGCAGACGAGGCGCTATTTTTTATCCAGAGGAAAATTGTATAATCTAGACTCAGAAACGTCAGCGTCGGGTTCCGCCAGTAGGTGGCAGTAATGCAACCTTGAGGATGCCCGCTTACAAGACAAAGAAGACTGGACCGCATGACTACATACATGTCAGGTGACACACTTGTCTGTTGTGAACGAGTCGGAGTGTCTAGTCATTGTTGTGGCTGGGGTTCTGCGTCACCAAGCGTCAGTCGATCGTGGCTGCAAAATGAACATTTTATACATTTTTATTTTGGGGGCTTTAGCCTTAGCGAACGACGCATTGGTTCGGTAAGAAATATTGAGACTGCATTTAAAACATTGTTTATAATAATACATTTTACTTAAGGAAGCCTTTCATGACACTCATGCCAAATGGTGTTAGGCTAGCGATTATCAGACCATAATATCAGTCAGTGAAAAGTAATTTATATAAGAGGAGACACCAATTGACCGATGCATATTGCTTTGGAATGAATAAATGTACGCAGCGTAGCATATGTCTCTCGCAATGATCTGTAGTGGCTGTAGACCTACAGTACATGGTAATGATAATGTACGGTAATATAATGGTCATACATGTCCTTGTTCTAATATAGGTTGTCCAGTTAGAGTCGCTACGATTAGACAGTGTTATGTCTAGATGGCCACACAGTATCTTATTTTAATAACATCTAGAGCCCTGTTTGTGATTTGTAGGGCTAATGTATAATTACATTCCTGGCGTAATTAGGCCATTCCAGTATCTGTTATGTACAGTTACACAGCATTTAGAAGACCTTTGGTCTAAGAGACCCACGTCAGGCTACGTTAGTCAGTAGCTGAATATGTCACCATTCATAAGCTGACAACCTTCTGGTAGAAACGATGACAGCAACATGTCATCAGGGTTGGATTAGTTAAATACATTTTACAACGCACATTACCTTTTAACGTCTACATTTCATGTCCTCCAAATAATTGCTAAGTCAGCAAAGTGCATACTTACTAAGAGCTAATGGCTATTTGATGCTAACAGAAGCTGTCAAGTTAATTTATTTCAGACTCATTCATCTGAAGGATATATCTAATGACATTTATGATGTATCATTTATTTTCCATGTTATCTTGTAACTCACAATATAAGACAACCCTAACCCTAGCTGAGATTTTTTCGGTTAGAGATTTCGCAATATGCGTGACTTTTCAAAACCAAGATTGTGTCAACCCGGCTAATGGGCTTCCCCAAATTCCTGCCATGTCACCAGTTATTGTATAAAGGGTGAATTCACTTGCTTCAATATTGTCTCTATTATTGTACTTATGGCAACCGTCATTGATGGTGAAGGTGCCTCCTCTTGTGTTTTAAAGGGTTTGGGTGCTGGTGGATGCTGTCGGCTTGTTTATGACAGAGACTATAGCTTACTAGTGGAAGCACAGGCCCTTCTAATGCTTTCTCAGGCGTGAAACATTCCAGACACATTTGTGATGGTCTGTATTACTTGTTCTGGCCTTGGCTAAATGCCCCAGGCCCCAGGCAGAGGATGGGTGAGGTATTGGATACCACCACGTTTAGCCACGCTGGCAGTTGATGTGAATTATCTGACCGTGTTTATTTCCTGTTTTCCAGAATTCCGTTAAAGAAATTCCGCTCCATCAGACGCACCCTGACGGACTCTGGGAGAACGGCGGAAGAGCTGGTTTCTCAGACACACTCCCTCAAGTACAACTTTGGCTTCCCGAGCAGCCGAGCACCAACCCCCGAGACCCTGAAGAACTACCTTGACGTTAGTGTGCTCCCCAGCGGCACCCTGCTGTGCTCAGCCAGGATTAGCTGCTAATCTCTGTGCACGACCACTGTTGGCCTGGCAACGTAGTGCACGTTTCTGTGTTATAGCCTTGTCATGCTCCGGTGACCGTGTAGAGAGGAACAGTCATGTGACCTTGTAGTAGAGGAACGGTCATGTGACCTTGTAGAGAGGAATGGTCATGTGACCTTGTAGAGGAATGGTCATGTGACCTTGTAGAGGAACAGTCATGTGACCTTGTAGAGAGGAACGGTCATGTGACTGCTGAGTCTTCCGTTCTATCAGCTGACTTTAGGTTCTCTATTGGAAGATGTACTTCTGTTTTGTAACCTGGGCTGATGTGGGTGATTAAGTGGGAGGTGTTAAATTATGTAATCAATCAGTTTATATAACATTAAAATGTTTATGCTTAGTTTTTAGTAATCTACTTATGAAGAATGACAGGACCTCGGTATTTGCCTAGAAATGTTCTGAAATTAGAACAGACGTGTTTATTAACTATGTCAGACATTGCTGAACCAGTGCTAATAGCAGCAGATACATGGCCTCATAGCTCATGTTCACAGCTACATGCTAACAGCAGCTACATGGCCTCATAGCTCATGTTCACAGCTACATGCTAGCAGCAGATACATGGCCTCATAGCTCATGTTCACAGCTACATGCTAGCAGCAGATACATGGCCTCATAGCTCATGTTCACA
>JAODTR010007497.1:0-30937 GCA_025399935.1 Amblyopsis rosae | reverse complement strand
CACACACACACACCCACAAATATATATATATACAAATATATATACACACATATATAAATACATATATATATATATATATATATATGTATGTATGTGTGTGCACGCGTGTGTGGGTGTGTAGATCAATAAAATATTGAAGAGAGACATCAGTCTACGGCTACCACACTGTTAAAGAAGTGGGTTATAAGTGAAATTCAAATACATTTCAGGAATACCAAAACATTGTGCAACCTCAAGCTTAGCAGTCCAACAAAATCGTCTTACAGTAAAATGTGTGCAATTTGAGCAACACTAATTCTAACAGGAATAATTAAAACTATGCATTCTTAATCAAATGTAACACACCCACCAATGCAGATGCATGAACTCTCCCCCTCTCCTCTCCCTTCATACTCGCATGTCAGACTGTAATAGGACAGTTCAGTTATACTGTATCAGACCTCTATGACAACACAGGAGTAATATGGCCTACAAGTTAACGCTTCACAACACTGTAGAGCAAGGGGGCAGCGGGGGTATAAACCAAGCACATTGGTTGATCACTAGGCTATATTGCTTATAGTTTATAAATGTTTTTGTAGTGTTCTAGCATGCAGTGCTTGATTAACAAGGCAGAGAGTGACAGCGCTTGAACACGCCAGATCAGCGTAGCTGCATGCTTTGTGTTTGCACATGTGGTGGACAATGGGCTCGAAGCGAATGGATCTGTGTTTCACTGCATCCCGCAATGTTTTCGTTGACACTTTAGTACAAATGCATGTCACGCGCTGCATCTAGCAGAGTGCTAACGCTAACATTGTTGGCTGCTGCTGTTTGGCATTTACCGCGCCACGGTCTATAAGCCAATATAAGTTTATCTGCTACAGAGACCTCAGTGGATGTATTTAGGGAAGGTAGGCTACTCGCACACTATGATGCTACACACATTCGTCTTCTTTTGGTTTCAGGACGACTGGGAGCATTCACAGCACATTGCTGCCTCTCATAGTCCATTAACGACACTATTTATTCAGATCTGAGTATACAGTTTATAGGTATATTGCCAAGCCGAGACATCTCCCGATACCGGGATTTTATCCATCTGCCAGCCTGACCGGCAGGTGTTTAGGGACACTGCTGCGGGACACTGCAGGACGATATCCCCAGCTGAACTGGATCGCCTCCTGGGGTTTGACGCGACTACTTTTGAGTGTGGCCCGCTGCCCACCGTTGAGTCAGGCTGAGCAGTGGGGGAAAAGCTCAAACCTGCTGACACTCAAAGAAAACAGCCCTGCAGATGCACGCCACCACCGACTCGCTGAGAACTGAGCTACTCTCCACCACAAGCTACAATGTGCGCTTTGTACCGCATCCCACTCCAAAGACAACAACGAGATATATATACACACGCACACACAAGTGCACATACACACACACACACACACACAAAATGCACACCAACACCTCGAGGACAAACACTGAGGAACTGGGGGTAGGAGGAGTGTGGGGGAGGGTATTCCCTGATGTGCCTTTCCAACCCGGAATGATTCTATTTCCCCTTTTTGGCTGACTGAATAACTCTCAGCGTCACCTCATTTTTCATAACAGGTCGATGAAACACCGTTTAAACGCCGAAGGAAAGAATTTGCAGTTACTCACACAGCCTCAATTAAATTAAATAAATGTCAAAGAGGGTGTAAGGGATTAAAAAGAAAAAAAGAGAGGGTTGGAAAGCAAATGAAAAAGGGATTGAGGGTGAGTCTTCCTTGGCAGAGACTACGTTTTCTTTTAATTCAACAGTGTGTGGGAAGGGTCGGCTGGAGTGGAAGAGAAGGATATGTTAATGTTGCAGTGGCACGACAGGCATATTCAGAGGCATATCCACATTCTGGGGGAATGCAATATTGCTGTGCCCGTAGAATCAACACAATGATGTAGGCTACACAACTAACACACACACACGCGCGCACACATTCCAGCAGTGTGGCACACAGCACGTGTCTGCCATGTCAAACTGGCACCTGAAGCCTGCTATGCACAAATACACACCTGTACACATGTTGCCGACATATCAAGGCAGGTACAAGCCAGAACCACTGGCCACTAAGCTCACAGGAGCATTGAGTGTGGTGAGCCGCTGGTAGACTTGTTGAGACTTTGTCGACGTTCAAAGCCCGTCTAGGGTTTCCAACAGTCAAACTGCCCCTTCTACCTTTACTCTAGTCTAGACCACAACCCCAGTGGTCCCAGCTTGACTCAGAAACCTGTCAGAGGAGGGTCATGGGTTTTCTGGGGTTTGGTGGGGGTGCACCCATGGCAGGGTTGGATGGGGGCAGTGCAGTCAAGTTGACTGACAGCTGGGCCTCATGCTTATAAACTTTAATGGCTCTTGTCAGCAGACTCCGGGGAACCCACCTGGCAGGTACAGCGAAGCCACGCACTCACATGCGCGTGACGTGCACCCCCCCTTACAAACCTTTGGTGTCAGGAAACGCACACATGCACACAGGTTGGTCCAGCAGGTCATCTGCTGCAAGGCTTGTGTTTATTTTAGTCTGTGCCCCCCCGCCCTCGACCTCCAGTGTTTCTGTGCCGCCGTCCTTTGACAGAAAGCGAAGTGTCTTTTGTGTTATATGTGCTTTGCCGTCACTGTGTCTGCTGAACCCTGGGAACGTCTGCTCGCCTGAGAAACACAGCCTTCAAACGAACAAGGGCCATTGCCAGCAGAACCGAGACACCGTGGAAAGCCATGAGACGGGCGTGAGGAATGTGCCCCGAAAAAACATTCCGGAGGGAGGCCGAAACCAAAACAGTGGAAAAGTATAAAAAGGAACTTCACTCGTTCAGCAAAAGAAAACGTGTACAAGGCATCCTTTGTTTACCCGTTGCGTCCGTGTCAATGTGTTTGGCGCCCACTGACATGGCTTGATCGCTATGCTATGCTAATTGAACACGGTAACATTGTTGCAAATGGGTGACCTTTTCTACACGCAGTTTAGGTTTCCCTTGTGATTGTGGCGGTGAAATAGCCAGGCCCGAGGGGGCACAGGTGAAGTCGAGCGTGCTTACTGTAACTGGAGTGTAAACGCAGCGAATAACCTCACTGACAGCTGGTAACAATTAGCATATTAGCCTGTTGTTTATCAAATAATTGCTAACAACCGTGGTTTGGACGGGGCAGACATCTGTTTGCGCGCAATCATCAATTAGTACCGAGTTCAGAGTTGACTAGCATTGTCGCCAATGCATCATTCATGAGCTATTTAACTAGAAAGGCTTTGCGATTACACACTCCAGCCAGGGTGGGGTGGGAGGAGAGGGGTAGAAGAGAGCCTGTAAAGTCCATTCAGCAATTGTGATCCTTCTCTTTCCCAGCTAATTTGAGCTGCTTTCAAAGGCAACTCGACACTCATTATAGCCGAGCTCCTCTTAACCTGCCAATAAAAGCAGAGATATATTTCTCACACTGGAGCGAGTAATAAAATGCTGGATGCACAGGCTACAGTCACACAGGAGGCAAACCGGACCATTAAGAAGGCCTTAGGATGTTGTGGCTCTGCTATAGCTAACTTCTTACTGTATGAAGCACTGTACACTAAATGCTATATTTATTATATTAACATACAAAAACACAGACCTAAAACATCAGACACGATAAAATATTTTGGAATTGAATCACTAGGAATTCTAGAGGGGCATGGTTTACTGCATGAAACATTTCTCAATAACACAGTAAAACATTGTCCACACCTTACTGGCTATTCCTAGCTGGTTAAAGTAAACCCAAACTACTGGCACATACTGTGCAGCCAACGGCTGGTGGTTGACTATGCGTGCTATAGTTAGATCATGGGTGTCAGGTCTAGTGCGGTAACATTGTGGATTCAGGCATATCCCAGACAATACGAAACCTTGGGCAGTTTGAAGCTGCATAAACAAAAGGCACAGCTGACTGACTAATCCAGCTGTGGTCCCATGTCTCAGCCTACTCAACTGGTCCCTTTCCACACAAACACAAGATATACTGTTCAAATATAAACCCACCCTCACATATGCGTACAGATGCACACACACACTCACACACACACACACACGCAAAACGTGTTTTTGTCTCCCTATCTGCCTCAAACTGTTGCCAACAAAAGTTTTTCAGATACATTCCACCTCCATTACAGAGACCTTCGCAGAGATTGTGATAAAACACTTGCTTCCTGCCATTTGGGTCTGACCGGGGACATTTAAGTTGTGACTTTTCCTTACTCTTAGCTATCAGACTGTGGTGCATTTACAACACTACGAAAGAGCGTTCAGAGAATCTAGTGAATGATTTGCCTGCATTCAACAAGATTACCTCAGCGTCACAAGTCGTGAGAACACTTCTCTGAGCCAAATCGGTATCATCAACAGCGTTTGGCCACTTTTAATTTTCCATAGTAGCATTTCTAAACCGTCCATGCCCTAGAAATGTCTTCATGACCATAAACAGTCAAACCGGTGTAGGAACATTATATCTAGCTGTTTTACAACAATAGCTTCCTCCAACTCCAATTCAAATAACTCCTCAATTTCCTTTGATTATCTGATCCCTGGGTCTCAATGGCGACCCCTCTGAGAGAGGTGTGAGGATAACCACCCTCAGATGTGCGTTAGTGACAGACTCCCCTGGTGTCCTGCATGGCCAGGGGAGCTCCTGCATGCCTCCTGCCTATTGCAGACTTCTCAGCTCCCTGTGTCACCAATCAGCTGACCCTGACAGACCCCCCCCCTCCAAAAAACAGCGGGCTGCTGACATCTGAGAACCAAAGCCTCCCCCACTTTCCATTTTTACTAGCTGATCTTCAAGCTTATTCATGACTTTCATTCACCTCTACTTCCACTACTAAGGAGCCAATAACATTTGTATAGTCTACACTGCTGCAGAAGACATGGAGTTCAATGCAAAGTAGCTACACACGTTATCTGTACTGATATTATAGACTGCTGCTGTCAGCACTTATTGCATCATGGCTGAGATGTGACATTTGTATCCCTTACTGCGGGGAAAAAGAAACAACAGAAAATCAACTTAAATTTGGCTTGGAAACCTCCCATGTTGCCATTCTGGTTTCACATTCAATAATAATTCTCTATGGATTAGGCTACACCATGCAAGAGCCAGGCTGCTGCAAACTCTGAGACTGTTACTGTTAGAAGTGACCTGTGAGTCACTGGTACTGTAGGCTCCCATGCAGGTAAACACAGTTTGGTTATTGGATTAAGGCACCAGTGTTTGTGTATTCCTCCTCCAAAGCAAACTTTACTACAACTCAGCGCTGTTACTTTTCCTTGACAGGTTTGGCACTCAGCTATGGTCCAATAGAAAAATAACACTAGGGTTAAAATGGCTTCGAGGTTAAGTGGTATTTCACTAGCCCTTGATGCTGGTTCACACTGTACTATGTCAAGTCAACCATCATCAATGGTTCTCCGTGTCCTTGTCTTCTCAGAGTGGAGGGTTGGCCATAGTGACCGAGTTTTACTATCTTGATCCAATGTTATTGTTCTGTTTGTTTTGCTAAAGGTCCAAGATCCACATGGAAAGAGGCCACGGCACTTTTATGATTCCAACTGCTTATTTATGGCTCGTTTTTTTGTCTGCAGGGCTGAAACAACAGGTCATGTGGAGGGATGCCCTGACTCTCTGACGTTTTCCCTGCAGATACATGAATCCAAGAGCTAATGTACCACTTATTTATACCATTCTGATGTATACACTTTATTCATAATGGCTTCGTTAAAATGAGTTAATAACCACGATACAACACCTTTACAATTCGATTGGAAGCGATTTTGAGTGTTGGCCCAAACACAAAATGTTACATGTGGTCATGGCATTACATCTAAGTGTTGTGGAAAATGATTGGAAACAACCTATTTTTAGTGAGTTGTACATGTACAGTATATACAGTATTAAAACCCTTTCTGGTTTATAAATCTCAAAGACATATTTGCTGTTCATTTACCTGTAACGTTGCATTGTAAATATGTAATTATAAGATTATAAGAAGTGTGTTTAAATTGTCCTGTATACAATGTGAGGTTGTGTAAGAACTGTAGACCTGTGTGCCTCATTTATGCCATTCTGAAGTTTTCCCTGGGTAGTGGATAATGGCTTTAGCAGGTAGCCATGTCCAATTACAACAAACACTCTGCGTCTGCAGCAATACTTAGCAAGACTGGTCACTCTCTCAAAATAAGTATAAATATGAAGAAGTTTATACTTACAGCGCACTAGCCTGGATATTCAATCATGTCGTTCTATAGTTCAGCATATGAAACACCCAAGGCCAATTAGCGTTCAGACTTAATAAGCACGTTGTTCAACGTACCAAAACTGAGGTACGACTGACAATAAAACAAAGAAAGGCTATTTACAATAGTACAAAAACATGCACAAACAATTCATATAATTTGTGAAATACTGTCTCTCACACACACAGCCATGCACAACCTCTCTGAAACTCTGTTCCATGCTCACACCACAACTACAGTAGCCCCACGACCAATAAAAACCAGGAGTTATCTTCAAGCCATAATCTGAGGGGTGAAAACTAGGCAGTGAAACCCTTCCAGGAAAGCTCTCCAGCTAATCCATTAGGTGGAAGAAAAGAGAGGACGGCTTTTAGAGGCTGTTATTCTGTGCCATGAATCACACAGGGACGGTTTGTTCAATTCCAAGCCTGGGTTACACACTACAATTAACCTGTAACAGGGAGTTGTTCTGTGTGTGTGTGTGTGAGAGAGAATGTAGTGTAACTTCCTTTTTCAACTTTAGGGATAAAGATGGGGAAGGCAGAGCCAAGATGATTTTGGCTGTGATAAAGCCAGGTATTGAAGAATAACTTTTCTTTGGGATGACCTGGCTCATGCTACTGGAGATTGGAATTCGCCCAATGGGATTTTATCAAAACTTTGGTCAATGTGAATGCAAACTTCAGTTACACATATGTTAACATGAAATTGTTACACACTCATAGCAGAAACAATGCATCTTATCCCAGAGGGACAGTTTATTTGTGGTTTATACTATAGTAACATATTCAACAGAAACTTAAATAATAATTTGTTATACTCTCCTTCATATTTGCTTAATAATGTGACCAAACATAAACGGAAAAAATGAAAAGTTAACAGGGTTATGGGGCAAAGGCAACCATCAAGTTCTCAGATTCAATACATGAAGGGAATTTCCCCAGCGACTGGACGTCCAGTGCCTTGCTCAAAGGGAACTTTTGCAATTGTCATGGGGAGTAGTTAAATATTCCCGCCATGTGAAAACATTCATTTACACTGTTCCTTCCATCGACTCCTCCCATCCATCCAATCCATTCTTCTATCTATCCACCCATTGGTCTTACCTCATTGGCCAGCAGAGCAGAGACACAGGCTTCGGAGGCGTCGCAAATGGCTGTGAGGTCGTGACCCCCCTCCAGAGCTAGCACCACCCTGCCTCCAGCCAGCCCCATCAGCTGCCTGGTCAGGTAGCCAAAGCCTGGACACACCGGAAATGACAGCAGTGAGGGTCGAGGAGAGGGGCGGGGGGTGAGGAAGAGTGGATGAATAGGACTATTGCATCATAACGCAGGGACAAGCGGCACCAGGGCCCTAAAACACAGAATAATGTGAGCCAGGCTTAATGTTAATAAATGTGGCTTTACATTTTGGCTCCACTTCTGCCTTTGATCTATTCCCTCCAGGAGCAGGCAGTTTCAATATATGCATTCAGCCGTACTGCTCTCTCCCCTCTGTCTCTAACCCGGCCCCTCGTCCACCAGTCCCCTTCAAACCCCCTCCTTATCACCCCTTTCCCTGGCCAGGACCCCTGGCTCGTGTCTAAGGTCTCCAAGAAGGGTTTTTAGAACAGCTCTTCGCTGGCACGCCAAGGTCTTGTGTGCTGAATAGAAACGTCTAAAGCGCAGACGAGGTGTGGGGTTCCTCCAGTGAATGTGACACTTGTCCATGGACACAGTTTATGTACAGTAACAGTGAGAATACAGTTCTAGTTGTATTGAAAAGAAATTAATCAAACTCAAGTCATGTTTCATACAGCAAACAGCGCAAATACTGAGACCCCATCAACATCCACGAGCATCAGATAAGACCGCATGCATGAATGTCAGATTAAGAGTAGTGGGTGTAGGAAATGGCACATGTTGGGCTGTGCATTTTCCAGAATTTTGTTATAGACCGTGTTTAGTGTAGAGATCTCCAGTTGCTCAAGAGTCATGACCACTGGCTCTTCTCAGTGCTGCTTACAATTTATCTTAGCATGAGCCCAAACAACCCAATCAAAGCAGCTCTTTCGCCAACATACTGTAGATGTAATCTTTAGAATTGTCTAGCAGGACTGAATGGTTTTGCAGACAGGACAAGCACTGGTGTGCACAAACGTGTGTATATATGTATATTCAATGATTGTAAGATCGTGCTCATTGTGGTAGTGCACATCTGAAGCCTGAAATGAGTGACCTTCACAAAATGGGAGATAAAATAATGGATGAAATATCTGAACAAAATCAGACACCTGACTTCAGTTAAGAAAAAAAACGTTAAACCTCCAATTGCAACAAAAATAATTGTGAGGAATCTGGACGTACGGAGCATATAACTCATGGATATTTTATGTAAAGGGTTCATATTCATTGCACATCATCCACATTGCACTCTAATAGAAATGCTATCAGCAGCAGTCATGCAGGACTTTACTTAAGCGCTGGAAAACTGCATCAAGACCCGTCTACTTGACAGGAGAGGTATTTTGATTGACATGCAACACGACCAACTCAATAACTCAATATAACTCAATGACCAAGTCGACGTTAAAACGTATACTTATTAATTTGTTGGGAAACTTATTGACAATTATGGCTGTTTGCTAAGGTTACTTCTTGAAATAAATTGAAATGTTGAAATGAGTACATATAGAAATGCACTGGCGTTGCACCGGAATTAGGGATATAGGCTTGCGAGTGTCAATGTCTTACAGTCAATGAAAATAGACAGTACCACTTCCCAAAACTGCTGTTGAAATGACAAGGGTATATGTATCACATGTTCAGCACAGACATAGTGCTAATGGACGGAAAAGCCTGAGGGCCTCAAGTACGTATGTTAGCAAGCGCAGCCAGGCCACAGATATTGCACGCTGTGCCATCACATTTTACGTTGGATGTACTAAATTTGCAGCTGATCACATAATCATCGCTTGGCACCGCAACTTGGAGTGGCGAGCAGCTGATGTTCCAGGCTTTATCTGTAAGTTGCAGCACCAGAAAGCAATGGAACAGCCGACTCTCAGAAAATAAAAATTCATGGATTTATAACACCTGCTTTTCAGAGGTGGAGAATTTTCACTGCAAATCCTACTTGCACTTTCTATTGCAGTTTTCATACATTAAGTGGAATAGTAAATAGTCAATCACTCTCCTCCCATTTGTTTGCACGACACTCTAAATCTCCCCTCCCATGAATACATATGCAAGAATAGGAAACATACGGTCCTGCCTTCTTGAGGCAACATTACGCCTACAACATTCATGTACATGAGGTCCACAGACTACTGTATGTAGGATGTGGCACTTACATTTTGCTGTTAGTTTGTAGCCCCCTAGTGGTGATGCATGACCCTCCACTGCATCAAATCCGGAGGACACCAGGACTACATCTGGGGCAAACTCATTGGCAATAGGCATCACCACCGTCCTAGTAGAAAAAAACAAGTGTCTACTGTCAAAATATGTCATATGCTCACCCACAACACCCTAGTGGTCAGAATGGACATTCCCACCATTATTCTTGCAGTACCCATTTTCAGTTTTATTTCCTTTTCTGGATGAACATAATAATGATGCTGAACTGAAAAACACTGAGTCAAAAGTCAGATAGAATGGATAGCAATGAGCTAGATAGAAAACACAGGTCTATTTGAAACTATGGAAGCTGCTCAATAGTTGCACGCATGGTATCATTCCTGCATAAGGAATGCACAAAAAGAAATAATACAAGTGTTGGTCAACTCTCAGGGGTTAAACAAGCGTAAGTTTAGGATACCTTAATAGATACTTAACAGTTGTGTGTGCGTGCGTGTATGTGTGTTAATTATGGAAGATAATTCTAACTGTGAATGGGTGTGGTAGGCCGTCTGTCAAATTCTGGTGGTAAAGCATATTTGTGTGCGCTACAGTACATGTCATTTGATCATTGATGTCATCTAATCACTGATGGGACGCCATGATTCATTAAGTTGTGGTTGGAGTTTCCAGTGCTGGGTCTGTGTGTCATACTGGTAATAGTATAGGTTTGAAAGCAAGGATTAAATAAGATTAGACACAATGTCCTCATTTCCTCAGTGTTGATATAGTATACTTACTTAGTACTGGTTATATTGTTAATTTAGCATTTTAGTAGATAAACATGCTATCTACCAATGCTACGGGCTAAAGCCATTACTTCTTGGTACAGTATGCTGATCTGGGATCTGGGTTAGCAGGCTGTTTGCACTGTATAATAATAGCAGGACTTCCCAGATGGCAGAGTTAGTGGGTCTTTGGGAGCAGCTGTGCACTACAGATTATTCTTCTATTTTTTAAATTTCAGGATATGCAGGCAGGCAGTGTTTTAGCCAGGCCTATGAGTACCACAGGGTTCTGTCATGGGTCCCCTGTACTTTGCTGACCTCAGGAACATGGAGTTGGTGTGCTGGCTGCGGATGGGCAACTTGCCCGAGAGTTTCCACGAGGCCACAGTCCCTCCCCCCCCTCCCCAAATTATAACCGTCCACTGGGCACACCAACCCCCCACCACAACCCCACACACACATACGTACACACAGCTGTCTGAGGGAGAGGCAGGACTCACTAGAAAAGTTTTTTTTCTTTGGTAGCCCCAGACATTTAGGATACTACAAGGAGCGTATGCATCACTGTGTCAGCATGCCTCAGGCACCATCTTAAGAAGAAACGTCATACAAACTAAGATGAAGGAGGGGTGGATGAGAGAGAAAACAAGCAAAATAAAGTGTGGTGAAAAAAGGGGAGAACAGAGGAGGTGGCAGAGGGAGGGGTCTAGACTGAAAATTGAGTGACGCGAGTCATGCTTAGCTTAATGATTCTGTACATTCCTCATCCAGTGTCATTATGCTTTGCACAGCAGTTGTGTTGTTGTGCTTATCAAGTTCTCTCTTTATAGCAATTTTGTCAGAAAAGTTTAACTTTTTAATTAGAGGTAAAAAAGAATTGAAAAGTTTGAGGGGAAATGCCTACATATAGCCTCAGTGAAGACCCAGGTGGGACCTACATGGCATTTTGGTAGACGCGTGGTGCGCCAGGCTCGGCTTGGGTTCAGCCATTACGGCCGTATTTAGCCATTCTGGATGGATGTCGCGAATTAGTGACAAACAGAAACATTTTCATTATAATTGCAGCCTCAAAAACACATGGAATTATCCAACAATAAGCTTCCTTGAGCCGGATGTAGTTCCCACTCGGACCGGTCTTAGGAGAAACCAGTGCATGCAAAAGGTTCCTACGTATGCAGTAAACATGCACAAACCGTAATTGGGGGAATACATACGCTATCTCGGCTGCAGCCTGACTGGAACTGGTGTGTCGCGAATATGCCTCAATCGGCGTAAAGGGCTTAAGTTAACAGTTTTGTCAGCATTAGTCTTACTTCTAACCAACCATTTTATAGTGTTTGTAATGAATATCAAAAAGTTTATAAGTGATGTTTTGATCCCAACAGTAAGATATTTGTTTAGATTTTATTTATATACTGTATTATACTATGTGTGTATCTGCGCATTGTTGCGTAGGCTAATATTATATAGCCTATATCTGTAGCTCTACAGTTTTTAGTATGGTTGATTGTTTCTTCACTTGCCCAGGGACTGCAGATGGATACTAGCCTTGTGCTAAATATGGTAACTAGCATTTCTCCTCTTCTTTGATGTTAATGTGTTTTGTACACGGTCCCTTTCTCAAATAAACAATAAGAAAATAAAAGTGTATGTTCTGCACATGTACAGTACAAGCATGTACAAACTGTTTTAAAGGAACTTTTAAAGTTTGCTGGTCTAACTGGGTCACATTCAATAAGAGCTTTCTTTTGTTTGTCCACATCTTCAACTGAAATTCATGTCGTGCACACAAACGTTTTCACAGGGGTAACAAAAAAGCAACAAACTCAGATGAGAGGTTTATGTGTGAAATTCTACCACTTAGACAAAGAAGCCATTTATATTTCAGATGCAATTTAGGGTCTGATCTTATAATTTACAGATCATGCTCTCGCCTACCACCCACACACATACAGTACTAGACCATCCACGCACGCACACACAGCGAGCCTTGGACCATTAACATTTGCACCATAAAAGCCCCCACAGCAAAGGGAGATGACCACAGGCACTCAATGTGGGCTGCAGTGCACTGCAGAAGAGGCCTATGAACGCCAAGGTTAATATAGCAACACAGAGATCACATACAACCCACCCACCCACCCCTCCACCTTCTCCAACACGAAGATGATCCCGTCCCTGTGCTTGCGTCATCTGTTCCAAGCCCACCCAATGGAAAGATTGGGACGGAAAGCCACAGAGATCAATTAGAGATTCTGTGTGAGATGAAACCAGGAGTTTTAAGGGGGACTAATTGTACGTGAATCAGTGCCCGTGCATGTGAAGATGAAAAGGGCTTTATTTTTGGGGGGATAATTACGCAGGGGAGAGTTTACGAGAGAGTCGTAGCTACGAGACATCCTGAGGAACGCCGGGGCTGCGATCCAAATCACCGCTGGCCCCTCTGCTTTGCTGAGATATCGCTGAGGATTCTTCCTCGGGGAAAGGGTTGGCACGCAGGGTAAACTGTTGTTTGGCTGTGTTTGGTTTACCCTAGCAACAGGTGTGCACATATCACATTAGACGCTGGACTCAGGCCTGTGCGTGTGTGCGTTTGTGGATGCTCAGAAAGGAGGTGTTTGCAAGGTAGGGCAGCCGAGTTCAATACACACAAACACCCAAACACAGTGGGACCTGCCAATTCTCTGTAAAGCTCCTCTCGTCTCAAAACAAAACTGAGTTGGTGTATTAGTCACCTTACAATATTATATGCAATACAGCAAACGCGTCCTACACATACGACATTACGACAATCAATACATGTATTTTCTCTCCTAGCCTGAAGAACGGAAATCCTCATACACACGCCCATTGTTGTTTGAGAATTAGTTTAATAGTTGTGCTGCATTTATGCATCATTAATATCCAGTTGTTCTAAATCTAGGTCTAAAATGTTTGTTTTTCTTAGAGGGAGTATAAATATAAATGATCAAATTTAACGTGGCTCACAGCAGGCCAACTGGTGCTGCTCTTTAAGGCTTCCCACCTCGTTCACAAAAAAAGAAAGAAAAAAAGAAAGAGCGCAAAACACGTGCGCGCGCACGCACACACTTCAAAGCCCTGTCATCTGGCCCTGCAAAGATCTGGTTTGAATTAAGTCTAGTTCTCCTACTCTCGTCGTTCCAAGTTCATGGCAAAAGAGGGACGGAGGAGAGAAGGTGAGAGAGAGAGGGAGAGAGAGCGCTCTGGTTTTCATTAGGGCACATTTTCTTATCTGTCTTTCCCCCCTCTGTGCTTCCTAAAGGCATAGACTTGATCCCCTGCAAATGCAACGTGGCACGGTCCACAAGAGGAACGGGACAGTGTTTGCCACAAGGCCCCTCTCAAAGAAGGGTGAGAGACACAGAGAGAGACAGAGAGAGAGAGAGAGAGACAGAGACAGAGAGAGAGAGAGAGCGAGCACGTGCATTTGGGCGAGCACTTTGTGTATACAGTATATAGTGTTGTGTACTGCGCACAGTGCTGCATCTGCTTGTGCGTGTGTGCGTGCAGATACAGTATCTGTGTGTTAGTGTGTGTAGCTGTGTATGTGTGGCTATGCAGTCGGTCAGCGTGTGTGTGCGCGTGTGTGTGTGCGTGTGCACGTGCGAGACTAGCTATGTGCTGCTGTCCACTGGGACATATTCATCATTATATTCTTCTATGACCCCCTGGGATTGATGAAGTTAGGGAGGTGACACAGAAATTCCTCATCTTATGTCCCACCCTCTCCATAGAAACCCATATTCCTTAACCTGCTACCGTACGCATGCTGTATACATGCTCTTTTACAATGCCATGGACCTGCCACCCACTTTGGACAGGGAGCTTGATTAGGGGCAGTCCACTTAGGACTTAACTGCTGTACAGGTCAAGAGGCAGTGAACACAATCTACCAGTATTGTACATATTTTCTAAACAACTGCAAAAACGTCAAGCCAAACCAAGAACTGCTGGTATTGTAGAAATCAACATTAGTGGATTCCAATGGAAAAAAAAGGAAATTGTTTGTCATGTTAAACAAAGAACATTAAAAGCTGAGACTTTTGAGTTCAATGTCACATTTTCTGTTGTTCCCAACAAGACAAAAAGAGCAACAGGTACCGTAGCATTGCTTTGTTTGACCACAAGAGTCTACATTTCTGTTTTTCTCTGTCTAACATTCCTATCTCAGAAGAACACTGGATGTGAGGCTGAGGCAAGGCAAACACAACAGGTCAACCATCAACCCAATCACCCATCAAACTTTAATTAGCCTATATTCAATAGTAAAACTATCTAGAAGGTCAATTGGGTTTAGGTTTGTGGGAATAGGGATAAAGGGAGAGAGAGAGAGAGAGAGAGAGAGAGAGAGAGAGAGAGAGAGAGATAGAGAGAGCTAGCGAGCGGACCGCGGCTAGCAGCCAACAACTGATGGTTTGATGTGTCTGGATCGGACAGACGGACAGACAGACTGATGTGCAGAAGCGCACCCGGACTCACCATCAAAGAGGCCTGGAACCAATTCAGACCTGCTCTTCACCATATGTTGGCAGGCTTTATCTGTTAAAACCCATGTTATTTGTGTGTGTGTGCGTGCATGTACGGGTGATGCATCTGTGATCGAGCGCATGCCAGTTTTAGAATACTAGCATGAGTGAGCACTGAACTCGCCCAACGTAGTGTCCAGCCACTGCGGGTGTTTGAGGTTAAAAATAGCCCTAGACAGCTAAACCTAATAGGTTTCAGGCCTGGTGTTAAGGGTGATCTCCCCGGAGATCACCTGCACAACTGCACAGCTGCAACTACACAGGTTATACTGTACAGTGCTAACACAAATCATACATACCACTTGACCCTCACACAACCTCTTGGAACATACATAGTACTACCAGTAGAGAGGAAGACCAGTGTTACCAGTGTGAAATACTGTATGTGTTTGAGAAACAATGGAAGTATATGGTGAATAAAAATACAGACCAAGATGGGTCCACAAACAATGGAATACCTTAGCCAAACACAAGCGAAATGTTAATAATCGAGGGTTAAGAATCGAGGGTCTAACAGATAAGTTCTGCTTGAAGCTGGTCAGACATGGTCACAAGGTACTTTTGCACTTCGTGTCATGCATTTTAGAGGCATCCAGCCAGTTGGATACATTCCCAACATGTCTCTGTTTTATTGTGATCCCTTATTAACCCCGAGGGAGAGAGTGACTTTCTGTCCTCCAAAGCAGCGGTTATTGGGAGGGGATTTAGCACATTCAGTGCCGTGTGCAAACCAACCGGGAACCTCTTGCTAAAAAATGTATACAACGCGGAAGTGCCTAATTCTGCAGTTCCTCGAATTGGCCATTTAAGGCTGGCTGCAAAAGGGAGTCAGTCCCCATAGACTCCCATGTAAAAATGACACCAGCCAACAGCAAATGCCAACAGCAAAAATAAACATGCTGACAGCCTCTATTGCTAGTCTACCCGTTCATGATAGGGCGTCAATATCTTATTAGTTACAAATATATTAGTCATATATTTATCCCATTATAGTGGATAAGGGGGCGTTACAGGCGGAGTCAGGTACAGCAAAGATGGTGATGGCCAGAGCCAGCACAGCGCTTCTTCAAACCCGTTCTCAAGAAAAGCTATGGGTGACATCACGGAGGGCATGTCCATTTATATCTACAGTCTATATTGCAATTGAGACATTTACGTTTACAGAATTGAGCAGATGCTTTAATCCAAAGCGACTTCAGTTCAGGTGTCAATAGCAGAACAGTTCATACACCAGCTATCGCAAGCAACCGACAACAGCATGTCATCAGAGCGAACTAAGAAATTAATTACATACATACTGTAGGCCCTACATTATCTAATATATATACAAATCCCGGAAATATTTGTTAAAAGCCAAAGTACCAACAAAGTGCAAATATTGTAAAAGCTTAACAACAGAACCTAGAGAAAGTATGAATGTATTTCTGAGTTTATTTAGTGGAAGTGCTGATGGTATATTGAGGACAGGAGTTAATAGTTACTGTAGTTACTAATCCGCTGCAGATTGTATTGAGCATAATACCACTGTGCATTATAGGTATCCTCTCACCTGAAAGCAGCCAGGTACTCCACATCACCCATGGGGGGGTCAAGTCCTCCTGTAAACGCCATGTTCACATTGAAGCCAACACCGGCTCCACTGCCCACCTGCAATACACACACACACACACACACACACACAGGATCCATACGTTACGTTAGAAATTACATTGTTAATCATTCTCTCTCTAGCACTTAAACACCCTTTTTAAGAATAAACTGAAAAATAAAAATACAACTAGCAGACCTCGTCTGGTGCTCCACTGCCAGGAAAGAAGTTTCCGTCGTCATAGCGATGGAGGGACAGGTAGAGAACACTGGGGTCGCTGTAAAAGGCTTGCTGAGTGCCGTTACCATGGTGAACATCCTTGCAGGGGCAAGCAAGTGATTGGTTGTTAGACTGATTAATCAAATTACCAAACAAACAATTGTATTTGTTAAAAAGTATTATTCATTAGTGGCCTTAATTTTGAGCATACATGGTATATTTGTTGTTTAACCATCAGATCTGCTGATACAGTCCCAAATTACGCTTATGTTAATTTAGCAGTAGTTCTTATTCAAAACAATTTATATTGAGGCAATGCAATTATTGTGTGCATTCTTGCACAATAATGATTAGGGGTGTAAGAAAATATTGATACACCTGAGTATCACAATATTACGGTTTGCGATACTGTATCGATTCTCTAAATCACAGGATTATGTTTGTTTTTTTAAACTCAACTCAAAACTGTAAAAGGGACCATGTACAAAATACATTAACCTCAAAATAGAGGAAAGATGCTTGTTACCAGATTTAGCATAAAGCTAATTTCCCTGAGCAAGTTTACATAAGTCTTTGTTATTTTTTGCAGCGGCGTCACACATTAGCATTGCTATGACAGTTTCCCACAAACTGGAAATCGTGAAAAGTGAAAACACAATCCCACTGTACTCTTGCAGTAAACAACCTGCTTTTGTCAGCAAATACCGTAGTTGACTATGTTACAGTATCTCTTGCATAGAATACAGTTAGGGTAAATGGCATTGTGTGATCGTTGCACTTACATGTGCAATTACATGAAGACAATATAACAACAGAATACTGCACATTTCAGAGTTTGATTGGCGGGAAAGAATACAACTCGTTCCACAGCCGTCAACTCAGTTGTTGAGCAGAAGTAGCCCTAGGATAAAGTAACAAACTGACACTGACACTACACTGGCTAGAAAAGAGACATCGTCATCTGTAAGCCACAAGGACGCCAGACAAACAGACAGACTACAGACGACAGACTACAACTAGTGATCTGAATGTGATAAATTCCTTACGAAGAACCCTAGCGCTACATTTTCAGCATGTTGCCAACACGACATGATTTAGGAGACCTCTGTGTGTACCGTATAGCCATTTCCTAAAAAATAATACAGAAGAATGTCTTTCTTGCTGGAGGGTAGCTCAGCTACATTACAGTCTGTCCCTGAGACGTAGCGCGACAAACTATTCAGGAAGCTGCCCCAGAAGTGCGCCGGTGACAGACAGGCAGGAAATGAAAAATGTCTTCAAAAGAGGTTTGTCAAATGCCACAACTGACCCGAGATGACACCATGCTCCAGTTCACAGCCAAAGGCCTGT
The DNA here is from genome assembly GCA_025399935.1 of Amblyopsis rosae. Classification (NCBI taxonomy): domain Eukaryota; kingdom Metazoa; phylum Chordata; class Actinopteri; order Percopsiformes; family Amblyopsidae; genus Amblyopsis; species Amblyopsis rosae. The sequence goes on along the minus strand of JAODTR010007497.1, from coordinate 12,858 downwards.
CATGCCCCATAACATTTAAAAAAAAAAAAGTTTCACCTCTAAAACAGGGAAGTCCCCCTGCAAAGACTAGGCCTGGCCTAAATAAGTAATGTTTCAAGTAGCAGTCTATGAAGCTGCCAAATATCTGGGTTGTGGCTGTTTCACAGGCCCAATGATGACAACATAGGGTTGGAATTAGCAGCCTATGGTACATGTTTGTGAATGGGCCAACACCACCCTGAACCCCACCTATGTTCCTCTCAGCATCTCGCCTAGACACTCTGCTCCTATAAAGCAGAAACACTTATAATATAAGCATGGGTGTGTACTGTTGATAGTCTGCCAGCAGGGTAAGAGCAAAATGTCTTTATTTTAAGGTATACCTTCCCTTGGGGAATACTGGTACCTCAATTTTGTTAATGTACTGCCCCAACTTCTGCACTAGCTATATAGATGTTTGAAATACAAGTGTGCATGGTGGTAAGAACAGAGAATGGATAGAAGAATGCAAGCCAGGCTCTCAAAGACCAAAAACCATGCTGTAAACTCTGTAAACTGTTTACTGTAAACTGTAGTCCTAATGCTGATTTGAATGACAATTCCAAACTTACCTCTACACATGTCGCCTTAAGTGGCATAATGTGTTACATACATTTTAAGCACCCAACTGTGATTTGATATCCAGTATTCGTTTCACAGGTAAGCTTCCTTTGACTCTGAATACGTATTAGTGGTAAATATGCCTGCGTCAAGCGGTAGTCTCTAACAGGGACTACCAGGAGTAGCTACAGTGTGCGTACTCACCCAGTCTACAATGAGGATCTTGTTGACACTCAGCCTCTGTTGCAGGAGCTTGGCTGCAATGGCTACCGAGTTAAAGTAGCAAAAACCCCTGAGAAAAGGAAGAGATGGAGGGACAGTGAGAGAATAGGATGGAAAAAGGGGAAAGGAAAAATGGAAGGTAAGATCAACACAGGTGTTTGACTCGTCTTCTTTTCCCGAAATACACAGAACTGACTGTGTTTGTTATTATGGACACTTTCAATTACTTTGGACAGGCATTACTTACATGGGCGTGCTCTCCTCTGCATGATGCCCTGGGGGTCGAACAACAGCGAAACCATTCTGTTTCACAAAGACAAATCAAGTTTACTTGTTATTATGAATTCTGTAAACACCAATAGCATGTAAACAAGTTGTATAGTACTCAGTGATGAGAGGGACAGATGGTGGTGAGATAGCTTTAGGAGAGGTAAAGCAACTATCAAACCTTTCCCCAAACCACTAGATCCTTATTATTAAAGTGTTTTTCCACCATGTAACAGCAAAGCATCTTGTGAGCTAAATTGGCATTGCAAACAAGCAATCCGTAACAGACACACAGAGTTGAAAACAGATGGTGAAGAACTGACCTTCCTTTAATGATATAATGTCCAAATCTTTATTAATTATATTAGCCTTGGATAAACGCTCTACTAATTAAATGAAAAATGTATCACAAATACAAACCCACACACATGTATTTGTGTAGGGTCAATAGGAACACCAACAGGATTCCCACCCACTCGTTTGAGGGGTCGAGTGATGATGAGTCGTTGAGATAGATGTTGGGGCCTATGTAGAATGAGGTGAGCTGCCCTAATGATGTTGAGTCAGCTGCTGTGGATTAGAAGCCGACCGGGAGATTATTCTAGAAAAAGAAATACCTCAGTTGAGGAAGTTCTGTGCCTGTCTAGTATATAATACTGTGTGTGTGCGCGCGTCTGTACGGTGATCTCCAGGCAAGGGAGAAATACAGCAAAATAGAAAGGGATATGTGACAATTAATTCCTTTTCTCAATTACAAATACATATATGTACGTGATATATCTTTCATCAAATCCTATTTTGAAATCCTTATATTTTATATGGCTTTTTATAAGATGTGGTATCGTAAATGTATCTGAAAATATTTTATTTTACGCAGTGTAACTCAGATTTGTGGCTTTTTCAGATGGTTGTTAGTGCAGGTGGATAGCTGTCATTAGCATTGCAGGTGAGGGCTCTGAGCAGTACCCAATAGTACTATAAGTCACTTTTTGTAAAGCTTAAACCTATTTTACCCCTAGACTTTTCTCATTCAAATAGCTGCTTACTCTGTTTCTTTTAAATGGCAAATTACAAAACCCCAAAAAACTATACAGAATACAAAAAAACACTGTCAAGTCATTCTTCTCAGTAATCACAGCCAGATGTACACAAGGTATTGAAAATGAGCCTTGCTAGCCAAACACCATGTGGGTGTTAGCATGGCGGGCTACCGTGTCTGAGGAATGTCATTAGTCTGTGGCGCGTCGAGGCTAAGCTAACGCAGAATGCGACGGCTGCTCTGCAGGTGGCTGTGGTGTGGGGCTAATAAAGCGCAACTGTTAGTGGTGACTGCTAGTGCTCAGTGCCCACATACAGGACACCCCGCTGGGTACAAACAGTAAATGGCTGCTGCCAGGCGTGACCACAGACACAGGAAGGCTGGATGGTGGGCATGGCAGGAAAGAAGAGGAGGGTCTGGCGTGCTGTATGACCTTGGGGATGGGTGCGAGTGGGAGATAAAGATGCTTCCATTTTGAGGTGTTAATGGCTATTGGTGGCTTGGCTAATTCATTATTGCTGGATAAAACAGAACAAATACCCCAATATACACTCAATGATTTTGGATTGTGCCATTAATTAGGTCACGAAGGAATTAGTACGATGGAGATGAGTCTATTACGATAAATATTGAAAGTACTTTTATAAAGTGTTTGCTGCATGCATTTCTCATGTATTTCTGTAATATGTATTTCTAAACTCAAAGAACAACTAACTATTGAGCCTATTAAAAAACGCTTTCCTAGATTCACCATCTGCTTAGAGGTTCTATTGAATACCAATAAAGCACATTCTCACATACTGTACAACCAAGGTATCTATAGAGTAGAAGTGATGTTCCATGTAGAAACAAACCCTGTTGCATGCACATTTGGCAAGATCCTATGGAAAGTGCAAGGATGACCAGAAATGATGTTGATGCACATGGAACTAACCTTGAGCTCTCCTGACGCTACTTTGAAGACCAGCTCCACAACCGAGCCCACGGCCAGACGAGCAGCGCTCGACGAATGGACCTCGTTCCAAATGGTATCACTGTCCACCTGCCAAAATACACACTTCATATGAGTCCAGAACTACAGTAACGTGCATGTAGGCTATGCAGCTGAGAACATCATTTTAGAATGATTTAAAGATAATGACAAAGATTTCAGCTTTTTTCTTTGCCACTGCCAGTAATGTCAGAGTTATTGGCTTTCTTTCACTCTTTTTGGAACAAACAGTACATTAAAACATGCCCTTATCCTCTGGAAGGACAACTGCTCCTAAGAGCACCAAGCTATCCAAGCTATAGAGACACGTATAGTAGAGACAGATATAGAGAGATAGGTTGGTTCAGATCAACATCTTGTACAATGCAGACAAATATTGTAGGCCTATGCACACATTCCATGTACAAATATATGCGTTGCTGAAACATTAAATTTTTGCATGCACTTTTCATTCAAGCGTGCACACATGACACCAGAGACGTGAAACTAGTTGAGTATGTTTAACTTTTGACCGCTCTTTCAGTCAAAGTGAGTTTCTACTTGGGGTATGGAGAAGGCTGGACATTTAGAGGTGAAAGTGTGGGGGCCGCTGGCTAGCACTCTAATTCAATGACATGGAGAGCAGATAGCAAAAGAGATTTGGGACGTTAAAAGCACGCACGCACACACAAGTGCAAATAATGCCTTGTCTTTTTTTTGGCCTACATTGGGGACCAAAATGAGTCCGATTGAATGCGATTTCCCACATCAGGGGAAATTCAAAATAAGTAAATGAGAGTTGGTTCACAGAAAGGTAAACTACATTTACACTGTAATGTCCTCTGTGACACCCAGTGGTCCTTATAGCAGAGCAGAGAAAAGACATTCAGAGTTGTACATTCATGTTCAAAGAGACTGAATCATAACTGATCTTTTGTAAATATAGTGCACTGATTGTCCAAAATCATCAGTTGCGGCATTATTTATTAGGGCGTTCATAATGTCCCTTTGAATGTTTAGACATGTTTTATAAGATTTTGGGATTAATTACTCTGTATTTCACTGATCCGTTAAAAGACAATGAGTTCCACCAAAATAAACCAACTGACGAGATTTTAAAGATACTGTGACATTTGATGTGATTGGAAAAGAAGGGAAAATCAGGTTGGACCAAATATAAGGAATTCTTCTTTGATAAAAAAGAAAAAAAAAAAGGGAAACCATTTCCAGAGATAAGACGATATGTCAAATATCTGCCTATTTATTTCCAGGGAAAAGGAAGGATAGTCTGACTTACATGTATGCATGTATGTATGCATTCACGTGCGTGTGTGTGTGTGTGTGTGTGTGATGTGGTCAGAGAGAGGCCAGCTATTCAGCAGTCAGGCCTGATTAATGCTGAAGCACGCCTGGGCCCTCAGCTCCAATCACCAGACAACACGCGCCTCTACACACACACACACAGGCCTATAAACGGCCTTAGTCTGAGAGCCTGATTGTAAGCAGAGCCGTGCAGAGAGCCGTATACAACAACCTCCATCAGGAACAGCAGACAGTGAACGCAGATGGACGACATGATGAACACACGGAAGGCGCTGGCAAGAGAAAAGACGAGTTTGAGGAGAAGTAAAGCTGTGTGCGGGTACCATACACACACAAACACACAGAGAGGCGATATCAGAGCTTTACCAGGGCTTACTAATGCACACTTCTTCTACCGCTAATGCATTACTCCTAGTCAGCCTGTCAGCCATTCAGCCAATAGAATACACTCCGTCTGTGTCAGCCAGCCAACCAGTGCATGGACCCACCAACCAACCAACGAGGCAGCCAGCTCTCCTTGGGTCTCGGGACGGTGACGGGAGCGATTGAGGCTACCAGAAGAGTCCATATCATCCACAGGGAAAGAAAAGGCTCTTCTCAAATGGAGCCAAAAAGAACTTTGTCACGAATTAGAAGACTGTGATGCGGTTACCAACCTGGGAGGTACATTTAGAAAATAGAGCGCGAGAGAGAGAGTTGAGAGATACATACAGTACTGTACATATAGGACTCACCTACAGGTTAGCTACGGTAATATTAGCTAACGCTAGCACATCACCGCCGTATCATAAACCTGCCTTGAAGACTGGCGGTGTCACCATGGTTACCGGACAGGACGCATTATCAAAATTTGCGCCCGGGGCGGCAACAGAGCATGAACGTGTTAGCATGAAGGAGCGATGGTTTTTCTCTGGCTGACAGCCTAATTTGAGCTCCCTCCTTCTGTGTGTGTGTGCACGCGCGTGTGCACATGCCGTGTGTGTGGCATGTGGTGTGTGTGTGTGTGCACGTGAGTGTGTGTGTTGGTATGACAGGAAGGCAACAATTTAGGCCCATTTGCCATTATAAAGAACAGAACACTGCAGAACTCTGCACTGCAGAACTGCAGAAGCTCCTTTGGTTCCCACAACAGCACTAGTACCCACTAGGGATAAGGGGGGGGGGGGGGGGAGAGAGAGAGAGAGAGAGAGAGAGAGAGAGAGAGAGAGAGAGAACACTACCATGCATGCACACAAACTAACGTTGCATGATCACACAAACACACTTCCAAGTGAGGGTGCCTGTTGGCATCATCGTTGACCTGAGCATACAAAGGAAAACATCCCAAAACAGTGTTATGCACCCACCGCAAGGCCGCAAACACTCGCACGCATGCACTCACACTCGCGCACACACGCACACTCACATTCGCGCACACACACACACACACACACACACACACACACACACACACAGCGCTTGTTTAGTGCAAACATCTGGATATAATTACCAACTCGATGGAAAGCAGAGCAACATCTTTTGTTGCCTCTGGAGTTTGAGATGGAGAATGTGTGTGTGTTTGTATGGTATAACAAATGGCACTATTATTTAGTGGAGGGAGAGAGAGAGAGAGAGAGAGAGAGAGAGAGAGAGAGAGAGAGATGCTGAATCAGTGCTCGTTTACTGCGCTGTAAAACTAGATGGGATGCAGTCATTGAGGTGTTTGATTAGATTACTGCTAACAATGTCTTGAAAGCAACAGCCCTCGCCCATCGTATTCCACCGAATGAAGCGGTGGCAACAATGTGGCCTCAAACTGACAAAACGTAACGGAGCACGCAGGTTTGTGCGGTGTAACTCAGGAGGGCTCTTCATATCAAGTACCTGCACTTAATCAGAGGAAAGTGCTACTGGCGTGCACAACTTACCCCCACCCCTCCGCAAGGCAGCCTCACGAACATGGGGCTCACCGAACCTGGAGGAAAGAGTGAGAGAGCAAGAGAGAGAGAGAGAGAGAGAGAGAGATATATGAAGATGTAACCTTGGGAACTCTGACCTCTGAACCAAAGCATTTGACCTCAAACATATTTGACGACTACAGTACAAGGGCATTTTCCCTCCTTCACCCTTGTCATCACGTCATTATGTCTACAGTGACTCAACTTGGTGACTAAAGTAAAACATATGTTTATATTGGTAGCAGAACAAAACGGTTAATAGTCATATTCTCAATGAAATAACTGTGGGTTAACCCAATTATAATATGTTTATAATGTATGTGTGGCTATTTCAGGCATAGTAGTGTTCCAAAGCTTGGTTCTACAACATATGGTTTTGACATTTTGTAGATATTTTAATTTGTCAGTGCATGGAGGCCCACCTGTAGACTTTACTGTAGGGTCTGGTTTAAAGACTGGATTGTAAGGGGAATTAAAGTCTCAACTGGAACGTAAGGTCATATACTGTAGTCAATGGGGGCCTGTCGCTTACGCACACATGTGCACGTGCACGTGCACGCACACGAGCGCGCACACACACGCACAATGTGCTACACCTGTGCTTCAGACGCCACAGGCCAGCTTCAAGTGAAACGCCAGTGGGACATTTACATTAAAACTGTGTATCGAGTTGTGCTCACAGCCGATGGTAACCCCCTAATTCCTCATTAAAATGGCCTATTTTATGTTACACAAATTAAACATGCCGGCAGATACATTTAGCATGTGTTGTGCATCCACAGTGTTCACACTGGGACAGTTTAGAGTAAAATGTTTAGTTCTATTATGGACCATTTTAAATAAAAGATCAGATATATTTTTAAGGATTATGTATGTGTATAAACTGTATATATACCCATATATCATTACAATGCACCATTTATTTATCATAATCTTCTTACTAACTGCCCCTCCCTAAAAACCAGGCACATTTCTTGTTCATCTTGTCAAAATAACACCTAATACATGCATAGTATTAATGCCTTGCTGGTGTCCAGGCTAGCAATGCTAACTGTGGCTAGCAGCCAGACTCACAGAGAATCAATGAACTAACAGGAAGTTTGTAGGTGGTGGAAAAACTCATCTTGGAACAGAGTTCGTGTGCATGTGTGTGATTGTTGTGCGCACAAATACATTCCAGGGCTTATGTCATGGAAAATACTTGTTATTTTGTTGTTTGTGTGGGTTTGTATGTGTGTGAGATTTATTTATTAGCCATTTATTTGTGTCAGCTGCCTTTCTGCATGGTTGTATGTTTGTTTGTTTGTTGTTTGTTGTTGTAAATGCATGTATTTATCTATTCCTGTGTGTGTGTGTGAGCCTTACAGTCCAGCTTCTGCCTCAGTGGGTTAGTTCCATACAGCAGGACATGGGCTTCTGAGTGAACTGTTTGCAACTCCTCCAGCGTAGCTTTCCTCCCACGGATACACTGGACAGACAGAGAGACGGACAGACAAGTTAATTAAGACAGTCAGGTGGAGGAGGACAGGCAAACCACCATATAGGAGTCATAATTTATGTTCATCTCCAGTTCTGCTTTTGGAACTTGCTAAATATTAACCAAAGAGAAAATTGAGAAAAGGGTAGTGTAGGTGCCAATAACTATGTAATTATTATCTTGTTGGTCTAGGCTTAAGTAATTTACGGTATTGTTTTTTGTTGCACGTCACGTCACATGGCTACATGTCACTGGGTTACACGGAAATGTAATGCATTTAAACTTGTTTGTCGGTGTATGTGGGCAGAGAGGGTGAGTGTTTGTAGCGTGAATGCAATACAACTAAAACAACAATGCAGGTCTATGTTCTAGTGCCCTGTAAAGCACTATGGTCATTACCACCACAATAAAAGGTAAACTATATATATATATATATGACTCAGGATTTGTGGATCCACAGCAGCGTGTCACAAACAAAACTTGCAACACATAGCCTCTCAGCGGCAGTCTCAGTTAAGTCAATGGGCTGCCGCTAAAGAGAGAGTGAGCGAGGGTGCAGAGAGGGGAGATAGGAAGTTAGGGAAGGAGAAGGGAGGAATGGAGGAGGAGGAGGGACTAAAAGCTAACACCTGCATAGGCTGCACGGTGAAAGGAAGCCCAAACATGCACGTCACCTGAGCGCATGCAGCTACACTATGAGGCCACGCACAAGAGTATGTTTGTCAGTAATGTAAACGTATTGGGCGTCCAAGCTGACACGTTTCAGCGTATGAGAGAGAGAGAGAGAGAGAGAGAGAGAGAGAAAGAGAGAGAGAAAGAGAAGAGACGATGACACAGGCGCTGATCCAGGTGGCAACAGTGTGTGCCCTGTGGTGGAACTAAAGCCCTTATTACGCTATTAGACACAGACCGAGAGTACAAAATGAGCCTTCTGCCACCAGGGAGACAGAGACCTACAGGCAGAGAGATTGACAAAAAGAGAGAACCACCAAGAGGCAGCCGGTGGATACAAATGGGAGATGTGCAGGTGTGTGTGTGTGTGTGTGGAGGTGCACCACAGGGAACTGGGGATTGTTTCTCTGGTGGGTGTAGAGCACAGCATTGCTTGCTCCATTCACAAAAACACAGCGGCTATGCAACCGGGCTTAAGGGGAGATTGGGGGATTGAATCTTGTTTGTGCTACACAGTTGGTGCGCCTGAAGAGACGGATGTTTTTCAGAGTGGGAGCACAAAGGGCCATATCGCATCATCGTACCACACTTGTAAACAGAGATAAAGGGTCAGGATTGGCTGAACTTTGAAAGAACTGATAGCATTGGCAGCTAATCATTGCTGCCAAGTATATGATTAATAATTTACTACAGTAGCAGTACTAGCACCTCTAGCTAACAGGGAAAGGCTTGCAAACATGTGTGTCTGTCTGTATCAATGAACACAAGCAGAATGTGGTTTTACACTGCCCCCACTTGGACCTGGCATGTAACTGCACAGTTGACTGAAAACTCAAAGGATAAGGCTCAGAATTCTGTAGCTTTGTATCGGACTAATTATAACTTAAGCCTAATTATAACTTAAGCCGATTAAGATGGGCGTAATAAAGAGGTTCACCTAATCAGTTTATGCTCGCTAAGGTTAGCGTGCGTGCAAACGTACCAATAATTGCCTGAATACGCACGTTTCCCAGTCACTCCACAGACACATTTCTCAGTCCATCCAGGCAGAGACCCCAGCCATGCAGACCGCTTACCTCACAGTGTGCTCTGAGGCCTGTTTCCTGAAGCCGCGACCAGATGCTCTGGATGCGGCCCGCATGCTCTGGGTGGCTAGTTGTGTTGCCGCACATGCACTGGTGCTTCTGCATCAGGGAGTCATACACCAGGCCTGCATAGGATGAGGGTGTGTGAGTACTGGATTTGATATGTGTACTTGCAGTATGCATCCAGTCTGAGGCAGGGTTAGTCATTACTAAGAACGCTTGCTAACTTCCAGCTCACATCAAAACAAACTCCCTCAGAAGCACCACACATTGCGAATCCAATCGACGTTGTTGTGAGCGGTGTTCGCCACTTTGTTTATGGCCCTATTTACGGAGCCAGGGCTGTGTAGAAGTACTGGATTCTATTCGCAGCGCACACACAGAACTGTAAGCTAGCAGAATCCGAGGAGGTATTTGGTGAATTTGACCAAAAGTGTGCTAGCTTACAATTAGCTTACAACGACAGACGACACCATTAATATAGTGTATTGTTCATACACATGGCACAGTGGAGGTCATTGCATGCACAGTTAAAGCCAAGCTGACCTGTGGTAAAGCGTGGCTTGGAGGCGGGCTCCTGCACCACCATGGGGAACGAGGCCGAGGCTGGAGATGATTGGGCCCTGGAGAGGGGGCGGTGCCCCCCGAAGTTGATAGACAGGCCGGCCGCCTCCATCGATGCTTGGTAGTTCCGCAGTTGGTGAATCCGCTGCTGCTCTAACAGCATCGCCTGCTGCTAGTGCACGCACACACACACACACAGACAGACACACACACACAGCATTCGCTCTTTGAAATGTCATTAACTGCTGTGTATTCATGCTACCACAAGATGGCGATAGACGCCAATACATTTGTAGAGCACACGTTCAATAGCACAGCTACAGTACACTGGCATACTGTGCAGGCATACAGTACGTATTACACAGTGATGCAATAAATCACAAGATGAGTAAAGTACACCGCCTGTAATAGACTTGAGATTCGCTGGAACTATTCCATGCACCATTTTAAACAAGGTGCCATAATGAGACAAATACAAATACAAGGCATTTATGGCTTGGGGCAAGTGGCTCATGATTCCACAAAGCCTATAAAAAAAACACACACACGATAAGTAAGCAACTGTCTCGGACTGACAGTTAGCTTTTACAATATACTTCTCACGGGCTTTCACTCCACATATGAATGCAGCCAAGGTGGCACGTCGCCAGGGAAACGTCAATCAGTTGAAGTTTTCTAGCAATATTCATCACAAGTACGCATTTACACTTGAAAGAAGAAGTAGCTGTCCTGATCTGAAAGAAAAAGTATCGATGTCGCTCGAATTAAAAGAGGCGGGTCTGCCTGCATCTGCTCGCAATCTGGGTTCCATGGTGACAGCGAAAGTACTGCCTGATTGGATTTGGTTGAGCAGGAAACCTGGATTGGCTAGACAGGAAATGACACAGTGTTCTGTCCCTACATGTGTGTGCACCGCAAATGCAGACAATGTCTCCATGAGAGTACTTTCTTGCTTGTCTGTGCGTGCATCAACATGTACACACTGTGTGTGTGTGTGTGTGAGTGACAGAGAGAGAGAGAGAAAGTAAATAAAGAAATATGTTAAGTGCATAAGTAAGCATGTGCATGTGTCTTTTAACTGACTGACTGCATATTGCGTGCACTGTATAGTGTAGTCTGCATGCACATAGTTCCCTGGTCCGTGGGGCTTCAAGCTGCTATTTGACGGAGATGCGGAGGTGGATCGGCAGCCTTCAGCCATTCAGAGAAAACCCACTACACCCGTGTAGGAGGCGATTGCAAGATGTGTGTCTGCGTGGGAGTGTGCATGACAGACAGTGAGGGACAGAGAGAGAGAGAGAGAGAGAGAGAGAGAGAGAGTGTACAGTATGCGTGTAGGTGCCTCTTTTCAAGAAACATCACTTAAAAGAAGTTTAAATTGTGTTGAACTGTGGCCTGGCAGACAGACAGGCAGACAGAATAAGGCCTGTAACGCTTCAGTCAGTTACCAACTCCATCTGTCGATGATGGGCGAGATTTCTCTCTCCCCCTCTTTGGCCCGAAAAGAATCTTCACACCATGCTCCATGGGAGAAGTTAACCGTGAAAATATATCTAGCCATCAGCAATTTTAATGTGGAAAGACTGAAATGGAGACTGGCTAGAACTAAATAAAAAATCTCTCCAATTTGATATTAATAGATATTGACAGGATGACAAAAAAGAATAAAAGAAAAAAGAAAGGGGGGGGGTGTTTAAAAATGTCACGCTGGGGTGTCAAATTAAAGTGGAGGTGATTGGTGGAGCTTACAGGCAGACGGTACATAAAGAAAATCAAACCGATCAGACAGGTGAATCTCCTGTGAATTCTCCTTGATTTGTGTCTGGTCTTGCCGTTGTTCTTGCCGTGCCTCTACCACTGCCCACATTCATACTGACGAGCACTGTCATACACAGAAATGGATGCTTCTACAATGGACTCAAGAAATGTACATTAAACGCTCATCTTCTGCTCTACGGTCACCTCCCCTTCAACCAGCCAACCAATCAGCCAACTAATGAGCCAACCAACCCTCTCCGCCCAAGCTGTACCTGTCTGAAGAGAAACTCGTGCTCAGCTGGTCTCTGCTCCCTCTCTTCCTGCTCCTGGGGGTCCGGGGGCTCCTGCTTAATGACCAGGCCCCGTAATGGCGCCCCTTCCTGAAGAGAGCTGCTAGAGGGAGAGGAGGAGCAGGAGGAGGTGGAGGAAAGGCCCTGGTGCTCCCTGAGCTCCTCCTCCGTCTCCTCAGGGTGGCTCTGATGCTGCCTGGTGGGCCCTGGGCCGCTGGAGCCCCCCGGCGGCCCCTGCTCACTGGGCTTGGACAACATCTAGAGGGCAGGGAGAAACAGAGGGTATGACCATTATGGATGCTAATCATGTGGACGTCTTCTGATTCTATAGGGGCCACGATTCGATATATTGCGATACTTTAAGCGAGGCCATATATTGAGATTTGTGGTAAACTGCTGTAGCAATGCTACTGTAATGTAACAGAAACACTTACAGTAAACTTGTTTAGCAGATGAAAGTTATATTAATTAAAGCTACACTGCAAAAAATGCCGTATCAAATATAAGTGCAAAAATATTAGTTATGAGCATACTAATGCTTAAAACAAGCAAAACTGACTGCCAGTGCAGTAAATGAAATTCACTTTATTCAATTTATTAATCCATCCATCCATCTTCATCCGCTTATCCGGAGTCGGGTCGCGGGGGCAGCAGCTTCAGCAAGGGACCCCAAAC
>JAODTR010007496.1:0-10243 GCA_025399935.1 Amblyopsis rosae | reverse complement strand
AGAACGCCAGTAGTTTTGCATCTGACAGAAAGTACGCCAGGGTTGAGTACAAACTTACAGTGAATGGAAAACTAATATACGGGAGCCTCAAGCGTTCAATAATAATTACTACACTTGCGTACGTCTTGCTCATGTAAGGTACCTTGCAGTGCAGCATGGACTCGGAAAATCTGCCAAAGCACCTCGGACAAAAAGAATCAGCAGATCTGTATTGCACACGCCCCAATGTACATGTACATCCTTTCTATTGCTTTAATCTACAAAACATTTAATTAAAAAAAAACTCATACGAATATATATTAGTATACTTTAAAGATACATTAAAATGAGCTGTAGGTACTGCTTTGCGCAGGGTGTGAACCCCCAGAGCGACAGGCTTTAGTCTATTGGATTTACGTCAATACTTTTAATAAGACTCACAACAGGATAAGTAGGAGGTAGGCCGGCAGGCAAACTCATGTACAGTATATATATACACAGCATATATAATATACTACATTACATACTACATCTCGAGCCTGCTATCCTTTTCCCCCATTATCTAATTAAAAACACAAAAATCTTTAGTTGGAAAGCTAAACCATGTCTCAGCTGAGATATGTGCCAAGTGGTATCTTCCACGGTGTCTCTTGTCACCATGCAGATGAGAAAGCAGACAAAGAAAGGCTTTATTGAGCTCTCGGGTGGCTCGTCTTTCTCTAAGCCCAAACCAAGGGCTCCTCGAGGTGTTTCTCTGTTAGTCTTTCTGTCTCTCTCTCTCTCTCTCTCTCTCTCTCTCTCTCTCTCTCTCTGCTTCTCCATCTCTTTAACCTTCAATAGCCAGGGGTGAGTGCTCCCCCCACTGACTGTAATTGGACAGCCGGGCGCCAACGGAGGGAGATGGGGAGAACGGAGATTGCCACAGGGAAAGAGGGATGGCGCGGCGGCAGGAAAAAGGGGCCAGACACCAGATCTTTGTTGCTGAGGTGTGCTCACACCTTCAGCCTGTCTTCCAGTTTGCTGCTCTCTCTCTCTCTCTCTCTCTCTCTCTCTCTCTCTTTCATTCTCTCCCCTTGCTCTGTGTCTGAACATGCGGTCTCCAAAGAGTTCTATGTAGCCTGACAACATTAGTAAATTAAATAAAAATCCGAATGCAAGGGGGCGTTTGACATTTGCGTAGATTTTTGTCAATAAGCATTGTCACCCCTGGAAGCCCCATGTTTAACAGCAACAGACCTTGATTTAATTACTACTCTAGATACAGATCGCTCCACGCTGTCACTCACACACGCCGTGCCGCAAATGCCACAGATGCCGTAAATAAAACGTGGAGGGAGATTGAGGCGGAGCCAAAGTACGAGTTGAAAATGTAAATGCCACCTTCTTTGTATTCATCATAATTACAGAATAGGGGAACAAGCTGGGTAGGGCTAATTTTTTTCATGGAGAGATGACATGATGACATGAGATGGTAAAAACAATTAAAAAAACAGAAAACTTCACACAGCATGCATGGTACAATTATGCATAATGCACCAGCAATCTATTCAGGGAAAATGCCACTGAATTATCGGCTGTTGATTCCCTTAGACGTGTAATACCAAGTTATTTCTCCCCAGTGCTCATTTATTCAAATCAGTGCTTTCACAGTGCAACTTAATATTTAGATTTAATACGAGTGATGTATTATGTTATAAATACATTAGCTAGATAGAAGCCTTATTGATATCAGCCTACGAGTGTTTTACTAGTACTCAAGTACTCAATCAGCTTAGATCTTGAATGTGCTGTGGATGAAAAGCATGTACCTCCACATCTTGACTTACACACACGCACGCATGCACGTACACACACACACACACACACACACACACACACACACACAACCACGCACGTGCACGCACATGCACACACGGGAAAAAACACACCTACCCATGCTAAAAAGATCCAAATCAAGTAGTGCCTCTCCTCAGGACAGGGAAGTATATGAAAAGAGTGATTTGTGTATAAATGTAGGACCAACACACACAATGCGTTTAGCTCTGAAGCGTCTACCTCAGCGCGGCAGGTGAAGGCAGTTACCATCCCTGACTAATAGGATGGCCCAGGGGAAACACTCCCTCCAATACTATCAGTAACCGACAGATGGATCCAGTTTTATTATAAAGGCTATATAAATGTATACAGTATATACAAGATATGGTGATGCTAGCATCACCATATCTTGGTGATGCTATACTAGTATAGCATCACCATATCTTGCCAGTATTTGTAGTGTGAAACCTTTTTATTTTGGGGCTGTCTTGGAGCTGCCCCAAAGAGAGACCACCCAGCATGGCGGTGGATGTGCGAACAGGACGCAAAAAAAGTTATTAAAGCAGAAAAGCACAGACGCCCTGCGGGGAGACTCAACGCGATGTTTACTGTGAGAGGGCACATGTAATAAATTTATGAATTATAGATTCCAGAAATAAGGTATGTGGGCGTTTGTAATAACACGCTATGACACGGAGAAAATACAGAAACAGAGGGACAGAGCAAGAAAAGTCAGACAATGTGAGGCAAGTAAGAAAAACTACAAAAATATGGAGTGAGAAAGAGAGATGGAGAGAGAGATAGATAGAGAGAGAGAGAGAGAGAGAGAGAGAGAGAGAGAGAATGAGAGAAATAGAGAGACAAAGAAAAAAAAATTGACATGGATGATGACATTGCTATGACAACCGTCAGAAAGAAAAAAATCAGCGTGCTCCCAAATGTAAAGCTGAAATGTCACTGACAGCGAGCGGGAGAAAGTGCTAGACACACAGAAAGACATGTCTGCAGCGCACAGGCACATGCATCCTTTATCAATACAACTGAACGTCTGAAGACGTGCTTCTATACTTTGGCCAAAAGGCTAGCTAAAGAGCCGAGATGTCTGTTTCGCTTTAACATTCTGCACTGTTGAGTAAGAACATGTACTGTACAGTATGTCCTGTATTAAGGATTATGCCATAGATAATCTACACTAGCCTAATTACACATGGGATGAAACCAACAGGGTGAATTCCACACAGAACCCCTTATGCTTTAATATTTACAAGCTGATTAGCGTGTAACGCTATGGCGAATTGAGGTTATTCCCACCTACTTCTGTTAAATCAGTAATTTTCTCATGACATCTTGCACTGTATCGATCGTGCAGATTAATATTATGCATGTTTTGGACATGAATCAGAAATGTACCATATGACAATTCATGTAAGCAAAGTTATGAATGCAACTGTTTGATAGATGGAATGGTGGTGAAAGGGGGTGCGGCTAACTGGAACTAATAAAACATTATCTTTTGAATTATTATTTGCGTATGTGTGTTTCAGCATCTACAATGTACAGCATGTCTAAAACATTGCAGAAATGTGATGCTTATATGTTATGCGAGTAGAAACACCATTGTACCAAACTCATACCGAACTATGATGTCTAAACCGTGACTTAAATGATGTGCAGTGTGTGTGCGTGCGCGCACGCGCGCGTGTGTATGTGTGTGTGTGTGCACGTGCGCACGTGTATCTGCGTGTATAAGTGGCCCACCTGCTCGTGCGCCTACTAATGATTATTGACGAAGTCACTCAGTTAAAGAGAAGAAAACAATTACGGCCCTGCCGGCAGAGAGTCCACACTATTAATGAGCGCCAGCAAGTCCGGGCCTGCTTGCTCCACTGCTGACTAGTATGTAAAAGCTAATGGAAGCCATGCTAATTTAAATGGCACCTGAATCCTCACACACGGAGCGAGGCTTCCGTTGTACAGCTTGCTGGGGCCCGGAGGCTGGGGTGACGCTTGGAGAGCCGCACTTCACATCTGCTGTTTACACATGGGCATTGTATCCCCCACCCCCCACCCACACACACACACACGGGCGATGCCCGCAAGACCCTGACAAAACCATCACCTTTTTTCTTAGGCACATCCAACCCTTCACTCCTGCACTGTGTTCACCCCTGTCTCTTCCACACACCCCCCCCCCTTTCAGCCGATCTCCTGCCTGTTCACCTCCAGCAGCACACTGGTACGACAGCACCCACCAGTGATATCATTTACAGCAGAGCGCCTGACACGCTGACCCCCCCTCCACCTCAAACTGTGTCACTCTCTGTGTCCACACCCAAAGTGCTGGCGGGACCACCGAACACCGACCTGCTGTCTCTGTATGTGTGCGTGCGTGTGTGTGTGTGTGTGTGTGTGTGTGTGTGTGTTACAGCAGGGGCCAATCAACCGTCTGTGTCAGATAAACATTAACATCGTGTGTGTTCATTGTGTCTCTATGAAGGCGTGCTACACGGAGACACAGCCGACTTGATTGTGGGATTATCAGGACTCCCACTGTAGCAGCCAAATAAATACTCTGCTGGATTTCTGTTGTAACTCAGCACTCATTTCCTCCCGCTGAACCCCAATCTCATCTAGCAGGGGATTTGCAGAGGGTAGCACCTCATCCCTCCCAACACAACACTGTCAATTGGACTGAGTACAGTCTTGCACTAAAGCAGACATCCATTAAACCTAGGTATTACTGTGAACTGCCGGACTCTCTCTCTCTCTCTCAAACACACACACTAAGGTACAGAGTCTTTCTCTCTCACTCACTCACTCACTCCCTCTCTCTCCCTCTCTCCCTCTCTCTTTCTCTCTCTCTCTCTCTCTCTCTCTCTGTCTCAATGAGGCCGAACACCACCAACATTAATGTGATTCCTGCTGTGGCGTACAGACATTTCATTTCTATGTAGATCAGATTAAAATGCCTCACTGTGAAGACTAATACAGATTTATATTAAAAAAGAAATATCAAAGTCTGTTTTGCCGCGAGAGGTTCTGGGTTAGTGCTCAGATGGTGATTGGGTTTTGGGCCTTGTTTGTTCTTTACGCTGAATTCTTTTCAGCTAAATAAGGGAGTAACACGGCCACAGATGACTCCTCTCGGCTGATAGGCTCTGGAGACGGGGATTTTAGCAATCTAGTCTCCTCATCTCTCCCCCCGGTGACTATCCTCCTCCCCAAAGACACAGCGATCCAATTACCAGCCTGGCAGCGCGCAGCTCCATGCTGACTCTGTGCCAACCTGGGGGAACTATGTCTTTCCTTATGCCACACCCCTCTCCCTGTTATCCCCCTCTCCCTCTCTCTCTCTCTCTCTCTCTCTCTCTCTCTCTCACTTGGTCTACCTTTATCGTTCCCTCGCTCTTTGAGTACACCACTGTATGACGGAGCCACGTTTTCTTGTAATGCCGGTGTTTGTGTGTGTGTGTGTGCGTATATGTCCGTGTGTGTGTGTGTGTGTGTGTGTGTGTGCGCGCGCGCATGTGTGTGCATGTGTACGTCAGCCAGACGCTTAGAGAGAGTTTGAGGCTGATTAAAGAGATGATTTATAGGATGATGATGTTGGAGGAAGTCCCTGATCTCGCCTCAAATCACAGCATCATAAATGAGCCCCCACCCCGTATCACTTCACTCAGCCATAGTAAACTGCAAAAAAATAAGTAAGCCACTGTATTAATTCACAAACACATTTGAAGTAATTTGTATTTATTTTTATATACATGTAGATACAGTGTATTGCAGTCTAAAGCATTTCCCTGCTATAAGCTCCAACTGATTACAAGCACTCTGCACACCTCCCCTTTAAGACCGTTCTCTGCTCTGTGCTTTCTTAAAAACTGACTTTTGTTGTCTCTAAGCCATTACCATCTTGGCATAAGATACAGAAGATATACAGTACAACTTCCGTCTATATCAATCCATTTGTCACCGTGATCTTATGATAAGTTCTTAAAATGCATTTGCCGCGCGGCATTACATTCAGAAGTACTTGGTAATGGGAGAACTGCATTCTCTGATAGTGCCAGGGAATACGTGCTCATCTAGATGCAGAATAAGCAGAAATATGAACTCTAATGCTGTTGAGATGGTGAGCTAGTGTGGTTATAGATCTGGTTATTCTATACGGATACAAACATTTCTGATTATTCAACATAAATACATAAATGATTATCAAAATATTATCATTATTTTTTAAAATAAGACGATAACCATCCAGTGTTCTGATTATTGATTACAATCTGTTCTATCAGACTCTAATACCCAATGAGCAGCAGGCTGTCCAGCTAATTTGTGATCAATAGTGGCTGCTTTTCCATTGTGTGCCAGCCCTGTAAGCAGATGATGTGACGGAGAGTATGGATGTGCTGCACGCGTCGCTTAAATGGCTACCGGTCACTTTCATTTGGCAATTTGGTTTTTCACGCTGAGCAAACCGTTCAATTTCTGACACATCAGGAGTGTTCCATTTTAGAAACGCCCGCCCACCCCCTAATCAGTTCTATGGCCGGCAGGAAAGGACTTTATTGCTTATTCACCTATTTCCAGTATATGTATTGCTTTGTTTGTTTGTACAGCAGGGAGTCTTGGGCTGACGGTCAATAATAATAATAATAATAATAATGACAACGTACAGTAAAAATTTACATTATTCTAAGGTCACCACATCACTGCTTTTGCATGTGTTCTTTGTGTTTTGCATTCCAAGGGCCTGTTGGATTCTTTGTACACAGCCTGCTTCTTATTTGCTCAATCCTCAGCAGGTGTGTGGGCTAAATGGACCTGCTGTGTGTGTGTGTGTGTGTGTGTGCGTGTGTGTGTGCGTGTGTGTGCGTGCACCCGTGCGCATGTGCGAGGATGACTGAGAACACTGTAACAATGATTGAACACACCATATGTCCTAATGGCGACTTGTGTATGTATTTTGTGTGTGTGTGTGATACATGTGTGTCACCTGCGATATCTCCTGACATGCGGTTCACCCCCCCACACCCACACACACACACACACACACACAGCGATGTAGACACCCTGTTACTGAGAGCGGACTAAGTTGAGAAACCAAAGGCAGGGAACAGAGAGGGGTTGCTGAAGGAGAGCCAGCAGCAGTGACGGTACGAATAGCCGTGGGCTACAGGAGAGGAGAGCCAGGCCATCACTAGACAGTGCCTTAAAGCCAGAGAGGGAAGGAGGGAGAGAGAGAGAGAGGGAGAAAGAGAGAGAGAGAGAGAGGGAGAGAGAGCAAGAGAGAAAGAGATGGAGAGAGAGATGGGGGCAACTGCGGGGCAACAGATTGACCAAAGGCATGGGCAGGCAATGCAGAAGTGAGTACACACGTACTCCAGCCCCCTGGACTGCACACAACACACACTGTCAACTTCCTAAGCTCCCACAATCCCACATTCCCCTTCTCTGGGGCTGCATCCCCACAAGCCACCACAAACATACACTAAGCTGCACTCATACAGCCCTATCCCCTCCTCTCTATTACATACTGAACCTACCATACAGAACACACACGCACACACACACACGCACGGAGCTTTCTAATTAGAGGCCTCATTATAAGCAGGCACCCTTCTGTCCTATTAGGAGCTGCTGCCATAGAGTCACCCAAGCCTAAAACAACGCTGCCCTATCTCTAGAGCAGTGTCTCTGTGTGCATGTGTGTGTGTGTGTGTGTGCTGTAAGTAACTGAGCATCCTTGTCTAAATATTAGGTCTACAAGCAGGCTCCAGCTGCTACAGTCTGGAGACATCAAGGATCTCACAGAGCGCAGAAAAGCAGAGCAAATAGCGTTGCAGGGACAAAAACACACACACGCACACACACACGTGCACACAGAGGGAGCAGAGAGAGAAAGAAGGTGGTAATCTGAGTGGATCTGGAAGCTGATCCTCTTTGGCTTCCGTGGTGGGAGTAGGAGGTCACAGCCAGCCATGGAGCTGTGTTGAGATGGGCAGCAAAGCACAGGAGATGGATATTTGGACACTCAACTGGCAGGAGACTGAGAGGGATTGGCATTGTAGCGGTTTACAGAAATATGGAAAGAGTTTGTTCAATCACTCTCTGTGTGTGTGTGGGTGTGTGTGCGCGTGTCTGTGTGTGTGCGTATTCGCTTGCATGTGTGCGTGCATGCTAAAGGCAATACCCACATTTACTGGGGGTTTACAATGGCTAACTCTGACACTGATGTGAACTTTAAGACACAAAGCCAACAATAACAGGCAACTTGTAGTTTTCTGCTCATTCACCCTCTCTCTCTCTCTCTCTCTCTCTCTCTTTCATGCACACACACACACACACACACACACGCACACACACACACACACACACACACACACAAAGAGCATGTAGAAACGCTTGAGGGGTATAATGAGCAGGGTGATGCCTATTGAGGAATATGTTTTTTTTTCTGTGACAGCCATCTGGACAATGCTGCAAGTCCTCAGATGGGGCTGGGACACAGCATGAAGTCCAGATGGGCCTGGAACACAGAATGAAAGCCCTCCTTAACCTGCGAGATCAGAGGATCAGCCATACTTCGCAGCTAAAGCATGGATCAACCCCTTACACTACACACACACGCACACACATACACACACACATGCACACACACACGGACAAGCACACATATAATCAATAATTCACACAAACACACATGCTGTAGGGGCAGAATGCATGTTCAAATGAACACCAATGCACACAGACACAAACACATACTGTACTGCAAGCACGTGTATATACACGCAAACTACGCACACACAGAAACTGAACGCAACAAGGTAATAAAATATGTATTCTATTAGTTGTAAGGCTGTAACTCACTGTAGTTAGCTTGGTAACTGCCAATGCAACACAATGGCAACCACATTGTTTTAGAGGCAGAATGTCATGAAAAGACTGATTTGCTTATAAGAGAATGGACCATTTATACAAAACAGCAGCACTTAATACTCCTTTTACAGACTTTATTTCCATGTAGACTGAAACATCAGGCAGGCCATTATAAGGCTGGTAACATTGCCCCAATGCGCCTAATTCAAGTCCATAACAAGCATCTGTTATTCTTTAACATTTACTGTATACATCATGAACAGGCCAGACAATGTAAGTACAAATGTGTCCCTTATACTACAGGGAATCATCAGTAAGGTTGCTATTCCAGAGAGAGTTCAAACGTTTTCTGTAATATCCACCTTGCTGTGCCTGACTGTCACAGTTTCACAAAGAAAACATTTCGTACCAATTTCTGTTCCCCTATCACCAACTTGTGGCGGCTTCAGCAATAGAATCTCAGTAATTAGTATTAGTAAGCTACCCTCTCCCTCTCTCTCTCTCTCTCTCTCTCTCTCTGAAAAGTTCTAAACCGTTTTAAGCTGGCTGGCAGTTTTGAAAATAGCCCTTCGATTATATGTGCAACTGCAGCTCTGCCTTGCTGCGTTGAAGAAGGGGGGGGGGTTTGTACACCAAGAATTGTCACCAATTACCTCCCCTCTGAATAAGCAACAGCCAACTGTGGGGCAAACGTAAATAAATGAAAACATAAGTCAGGTTTGGGGCATATTGTTATCATGCTTATGCCAGTGCCGAGACTGTAGAATGGAAAATACGTTTTCTCAGGCGCAATTTAAATCCCACTTGCCCATTCGGATGAAGGACCTAAATTTCAGCTCAGCTGTTGTCAAGTCTACTATATGGTGATGAGTAGGGAGAGTTGAATTTCCAGTATATTCAAAATGGTTCCTTACCATTTACAGTACTCCATACAGTGCTCTGCACAGGAATGAGCCTCTGTTTTCCAGTGTCTGAGAATTTAAGCGTAAGTGGAGGAGGGGAAGACAGTTTCCCAATCATGAAAATCCTTTTTTGAAGGAAATAAACCCCTGCATGGTGCCCCCATCTTGCCTTCTGGCTACTACTTAGGACACAGACACTCATGGAGTTTCAAAATCCATCCCCGGCCCAATCATAACCCAATAATAATATGTGATGTTGTTATTATTATTTAAATGATACCATTTATTTCAGAAATATTGTTTTTCATTTGGCCTTTCTTGTTGAGCAATTGGTGGTAAAAAAAGAGGGATGGAATTTCATGGAAGATAGAAGTCAATGCATCGAGTACAGTGATCAATAAAAAAGCACTCTTTAGATCAGCTGACATGCTCTTTTCTTTTCATAATATGCCTGATGTTCTCAATAAACATCACAACCACAACTGACAGGTCTATTTCTTTTGCTTGGGTTGGTCTCCACTGCATAAAAACTCTACATCTGGTTGTAGCATAATGTAGGGAAGGAAATCTAAAATATAGTATTAACTGAAGACTGTCATGACTGTCTCCTGGGCTGTCCCTGTGTCTCTCTGCCTGCACTTCCCCTCCCAACCTGTGGATGTCCTCGT
>JAODTR010007494.1:0-10243 GCA_025399935.1 Amblyopsis rosae | reverse complement strand
GTTTGGGGTCCCCTGCTGGAGCTGCTGCCCCCGCGACCCGACTCTGGATAAGCGGATGAGGATGGATGGATGGAGATTAAAATATCATTAATAATGGGTGTGTTTTTCAGTTTATATACAGTAGGATATAATGTGTCCAATTTACGTGAAATGAATGAAAAACACTAGCGAGTAATGTTTTTTGTCCATTAAAATAAATAATATTAAAAAAATAAAATGTATAAGAAATATCTACATACAGAGACTATAATGTAGCTGTGTTGATTTGCAGGTAATACTGTACTTAATGTAGCTGTGCTGATTTGCAGGGAACACTTGAAGCTTGCCGGATAAGTTATATGTATAACATACAACAAGTTTAACAAAGCCTGGCCAGAACTCAGCCAATTTCTCTGATTACGGCATAACTTATGGATGTATGAGACAAACCTCAAGCAAGCTACAGTGCTAGCATACACTCCCCACCGAGGCTTTTGGTGAGAAAAAGGCCCATCTCCTGTCAACATAAACACTGCTGTGCGTGTGTGTGGATAACAGTACATTAACATACATCATGGCTGGTGCCAGTGCCATTTGGCGTGTGCTCCTGCCAGCTTTGTAGTGTGTTACGCTGTGCCTCACAGTAATGACACGGTATGTAAACTGCATGGCTGACTGCTTGGCCTTTATGGAACACTTGGTGACTGTGTGACTAATAGTGAAGAAATTACAAAGGGGGGTTAATGGCTTTTGGAGAGACAGCGAGCACCCTGAAAGAATGAGTGCAACAGGCCAGGTTAGGAGATGGAAAAAGATAGGGACAAGGAAGGTGAGACAGAAAAGCACTAAGTCAGCAGTGAGTCAGTGCATTAAGAGAGCATGTCCGCCAACCAATGGCCAAGGCTCAGAGCCTAGCCAACAGTCTGGACGAGGCCTGGATGTTTACATGATGCTGACGGGCTGCTCAGATGTAGCCCATGCAGATGGCTTCACTCTTTGTCACGCTAGAGCAGTGGTTCACAACTGCTCTAACCTCAGGGGCCACATTGGCCTTGGTCATTAAGTCATGACCATGAACCATTTAAATTGATTTCACAAAACAATTTGTGCAGTAATCCACAATCACCATTGCTCACTGGTTTTAATAAAATTGCAATTAAAAAACCCTGTTTTGGACCCTGTGATATAGACAACATGATAATATATATAATATATATCTAATCCAAACCAGCTCTATTGTACGTCTCTTTCTGTTCTTCCTCTCACTATATATATATATATATATATATATCACTCTAGTGTCATCTGATCTCAGGTCAGTGTCAGGCAGGTTTGACCACTTAGCGAACAGAAATAGTGGTTGCAGCCTCACCCCATTCCTCTGACCACAACAAAGACTAGATGAAGGTAGTTACTTTAAAACACAGAACAGCTGTTGTGTGTGTCACCAACTGGTGTGTGTGTGTCACAATGAGCTCTCTGTGCAACCAGACAATCTCATTGCTTATGTCTGGGTATTTTAATGAGAACTCATTTAAAAAAGGACAGGGATCACCCTAGCGCATCCAATAAGAATGCCTAGACAGAGGATACTTTTGTGCAAACTTTAATAGAGCTTGCATTTATATTGTGTGTGTGTGGGTGTGTTGCTCTATAAAGGTAGAAACCGATAATAGTAATAATACTAATATAATATATTATAAAGTTATAAAACAATTAAAATATGTCATATAATATCAACATCCTATACTTTATAGCAGTGTTCCCCAATCCTGGTCCTAGAGGGCAGCTGCCCTGCATGTTTTAGATGTATCTCTGCTACAACACACCTGATTCAAATGAATGAGTCATTATAATGAGCTATTCATTAGAATTACCTGTGTTGGAGCAGGGATACATCTAAAACATGCAGGGCAGCTGCCCTCTAGGACCAGGATTGGGGAACCCTGCCTTATAGTAATCTAATAACAGAAGCATAGATTAAAATTGCAAATAATTATGCCCATACTAATAAGTAGCAAACTAGCATCCAAACATGTATCACAATATGTACATTAAACACTACAGCCAACTACTATTGGCACTGATTATGCACCACATTAAATCCAAACACAATGGCATTGGTGTGACTGCAGCATGTCCTTAAAGCATCTTTGTTATCTTTCATTATTCATAGATTTGCTTTTGTTGTTTGGGTAAATGAGTGGTAAAGGCAATTGGTAAATATGTCATCAAGAAGCAGTATGCAATTGTTATTGCAGTATGTTAATATATTAATTGTCAAATATAACAAACATGAATGCTAAGGTCAAGCGCTTAATGCCATTGTGTTTGGATATAAGGTGGTGCATAATTGTCTTGTATATTTAATATAATGTACTGTAAAAATGTAACAGGATATGTACTATTATTTACACACAATAATAAAGAAACACTGAAAATGCTAACAGCCAATGAAAATGGCTGGACGGAAGAGGCTACGACTAACTTGCAGGTGACAGCAATGACCAATCATCGTTTTCATTTAGAATGATTTTGCTTTTAAGATGTTGCAGAGCTCCAGACAATCATAAAGCCTGCCCATCCACGAAATCTGCCTGCCTTGATCAAGCTTTATTATGTAGTGTAGTTTCGAACAGTTCGAATAGTTTTATCATTAACTTGGCCTTCTACCAGAATTCAGTAAATGCGATTATTGTTAAGAGGAATTTTTGTAATAAACTGTTCATGCATTTGCTGTGTTCTGAGTATGTATTAGGCGTCTTCGAGAATGCTATAGACCAGGGGTCCACAAATAGCGTCCCGTGGGTCAGACCTGGCCCGCCAGCAGTCAAATCTGGCCCGCCATATTATTTTAATAATCTGATGTTTAGTCATACTTCTAGCCTATTAAATCCACACCAATACTACTTTGTACAGTGCAACTCCTGGTGGATGGCGAGGTAATTGCCTGTGTTCTTCAGTAATATGCCACACATAGAGCTTGAGTTAGATCTCTGTCTGGTCAGGTCGGTCTGAATTTCTCAAATATTTCACCAGGCACATTGGGATCTAGCTGGTCTCGGGTTGTATTTACTAATTAATATACATACACTTTGAAGAGTGCTTAGTTGCAGGGACGTCACCAGACATTCATGAATAGGGGGACTAAGATTTTTATAGGGGGGTCTGGGGGCATGCTCCCCCAGGGAGAAAATGTTTTAAGGCTCCAAAAGTATTAACTATTTATTTATTAAAAATTACATCACATGAAAGGAAAGGTGTAAATAAAACACAGTTCGGTAAAATTACTCAAATAGGCCACAATCTACCAAAAGTGGAAAAATATATTGGCCGACCCATACTACTGGCTATATGCTACATAGCTAAATCAAGACATATTACGGATGGATAGGTGGAGCTTATGATTGACAGGAGCTTTGCAAGAAACCTAAAAGTAACTTGACAAAACTTGAAATAAACGACAAGGGGAACCATATATTATGTCAGTTGTGAAGTAATCACTCTTGAATTGAGACACTTTTAAAGTTTAAATGTCATTTCAACTGTCCTCTGTAGGCTACAGAAGTAGTAGCTATTTTTCTTTTAAGAAAGTAAATCTATGTTGAGTCAGATTGGATCTGGAACAATCTAAAATGAAAGACGGCATGTTTTATTTGAATGACTAGCCTACTGCACTGTAACCGTATTCTACCAGTATATTTGTTAAAGGCTGTGCAATTCATAAAAATCTGATTGCAATTTCGGTTTCGAACTATCATAAAAACAATGTAAGTCGGTAAAAAATAATTTAGCACATTTAGCACAAAGGGATGCTCATATAAAAACAAATTCTGAGGAATGTGCGCTATTACTGTAGTCGACAATCTATTAAAGGTTGCTATAATTAAATAAAACATAACTACAATTGAATGTCGCAAAAAAAAAATATTTCCGCAAGGTTGTAGCTGGTGGCACTTAAAAATCAATGTGAGTTCAGATGGTGGAGGGATACATTTAGTTAAATAAACTGTTTTCATACTGTGGGTCGGGACCCACAGGTGGGTCACCGAGTGTAAGTGAGTGGGTCGTGAAAATTGCAATTGGCCATTGAATGAATGAAGAAAATCAATGAAAGGCTTCCACGCTTCACTATTGTGATGTTCCACTCGTTGGTCGAGATTAAGGTTGTGGCAAAATAGCCTATTGGTTCCTGATTGGATTAAATCCTATTTAGCCGTGTGCACACCATAGATTCTAAAGATGTTAAAAAAATATGCTTAAAATTATTCGGTGCACACACAGGTACAGTATAACATTAGCTAAAATGGATAGGTTTTTGAAAGTTACGTTACCGGTACTTGGTGTTTGGAGGGTCTCTAAATAGATTAGTACTCTCTAAGTGGGTCTTGGCACAAAAAAGTTTGGGAACCCCTGTGTTAAATAATCGTGATTTCAATATTGGCCAAAATAATCGGGATTATAATCTTTTCCATAAATGAGCAGCCCTAAAATGCTGTAGATGTTATGACCCAGGAAAGTATTTAAATTTTTAATAAAAATTATAATAAAGAAACTGAAATAGTTTGGTACATCTTTAAGTTTTTCTATGTATTTCCATTAATGTTAAGAACATTATACATGTCGGTTGTGGACATTATTAAGAACATGTAATCAGAGTCAGTGGCAGCTACAGGCTTAGTTCAGATATGACGTTAACTGACAGCAATAGACAATCACAGTCAGTCAGTTCATCAAGTCACATGCCAAAGTTATTTTTTTTATTGCCTATGCAGTTTCAATTGATGACTTCTCAGATGGTGCGACAGATTCCGAATTTCCTGCAATGGCTGTAGATCTCCTTGAGTTCAGCGCCCCCAAGGGAGACAAAAGGGGCAGCTACAAATCAGTAGCCATGTGACACTTTCCTAATTTTGGGAGCTCCAATTGAAATTTCCCCACAAGAATCAGTCTAGAACCCTCAAAAATAATTTGTCATTCATGTGGTCCATATACATTTATATCAAACATCCTTATATGGTTGGCCTACCTACAGTATCTTATGTCTCCAAATCAGTATTTTTTAAATCAATGTGCGGAATCCAAAATGTATTACATGCACTGTTCATCTTGGGAAAAACGTCATCTAGCTGCTGATTGTTTTCTAAACGGGCAACGCGGGATTACAGACAGATATAGCAACATGAAACGAAAGCTTGTGAGATCATAATGGTTTCACAAGGCTACTACCTCAGTCCCTTATTTACGTTGTCATAATGAGACTGATGGATAAACAAAATGCTTTTCATAATCACGACACTCAACGCACGGTTCTCTAAATGCTATAAAGGGGATAGGTATTTTAACAATACCACTGAGAGATAGTCCCACATCAACAAATAGCCCACATGAAAGACTGACTAGACGAAGAATAGCTCAGTGTAACCCAGGGCGGTGTTTTTCACACGGATGAAGAGGTTTAGCATGGTGCAGGGAGGAGCTCTAAACAAAGACTGTGTTTCTCAAGAGACACACTGAGGACATTGTATACAGTATTACCTCACAGGGCTTGGCACTCTGGACAATAGACAGAGCCTACAGTACACCATCCTACACCATTCTGCCCATCTAGTTGGCTTTTAAAGGGACACTCCTTAATTACATTATGCTGTAGTGCTCCCACAACACCAAATCAATGTTTAAAATACAAGTGTACCTAATCTGCGGTGTCGTAACACAGAAAAGTCATGGTCCACAAGCATTGCTTGACCACTATCGGCGTGGGCGCACTTTGAACATGTTAATGTACACCGCCATCAACCACCCATATTGAATTCACTCATTAGCGAAAACACTACTATTCTCTCACCATTACCTTTCAGCAAACTGCAGCAAATTCTGAAAAACGAATTAATAATTGTAGCATTGATAAAACAAATCTGCAGCCCTATTTGACGGTTAGTGTCTCATAAAACAAATTGAGCCGTATTACGATGTCGTCTCCCGCACACATTGTAGCAGCAAAATTAATTCCCAAACTATACTCTACAACTCTGTTGTAGTCCGGCCCACAATGTGTATTCACATGCCAAGCCAATGGTCGTGATGTGGTGCATGTCAATAATACACCTCTCCTTTAATGTAGGCGGCTCTTGACGCACTTAACCTGTAAAGGCTGGTTCCCAGGCTTTACACAAGTAAAGTGTGGCTCTGCAAGACTAACCTGATATGAGTTCCTGGAGGCCGTAGCGATACAGCACGTGGTCTTGGCCATCAAACCTCTGCGGCCCCTGGCAGAGAGCACGACACTCCACATCTGCCTTGAAATACTCCACCAGGGCCTCCTCAAACAGCACGATGGCCTCCACATAGTCGCCCTTATCATACAGCCGGACACCTGCTGTGAAGGAATGCTGTGGATGGAGGCAGAAATAAAGGTCCATTCAGTGAGGAGACAGACATGAACAGGTTGAGATGGTAAACAGCATTACAGAGGTCAATGCAAAGTATTGCCTCCAGATTGCACACACCAGAGTCAGGACTGTGTACATTTCTCAATATGTTTTATTCACTCCCAATGTTTCACACCACTGTTACTGTTAAGGGTCAGCTTTAAGTGGTATATTTATGATTAGGCCTAGTTCCTTTTCCCTTATTTTCCTCTCTTCCATTCCTCATTGGCTGTAGGTCTTCACTGCTGTCATAACACAGGATTTGGTCCAAATATTGAACCTGATAATATCCAGTTGGCCGTTGTGACGCAACAGCAAAACTCTCAAGGATATAATTGCTTTTTAACCACGTAGACAGCTGGTTGTGTCCTGAACTTAACTGTCCACATACTTGCCTTGTGTGCTATGTACTATACGCATGTAATTGAAGGATTCCACTAGAGAGCTCACCAGACAACTCATTTGCTAAATAAACCACAGCGACACTCAAGAAGATTAAGATTAGATTGAATAAGCACGACCATAAAAGTGTGGCAATCACACATTGTAGCAGGTAATTAAGGACCTGTCTTCTAAACATACTATGATCTCAAAGGATTTGTCGGCAAGTGGAAAACTGGGCTAAAATTGCGTAATGTGAACTTGGCATTAGCAGATCTGAATGAAAAAAAATTCTGTGTTAACATGGCAACAGTACAGGCCTACAGTATGAAAGCCTAGTCCACCAAGGCATACATGTAAGCATTCTTAGACGCCCAGCCACTCCCCACTCATTCAGACCTGTAATCAAGCTCATTGTAAAAGTGTCTACTATAGCAGGGCCTAACTGTAAAACTGTAGAAGCAATGCAGTAGGAGAGGATGGGGAGAGGGAGGCATGGACAGAAAAGGAACACAGGAGAGAGGGAAGTGCATTATGAATAGGAAGAAAGAATAATGGTAATGTCAGGAGCTGCTCTACCTGGTCGGGCCGGGCCTCGCGGTCCACAAAGTTCTCCTCCTGGACCCCCTGCAGGTCCCTGTACTGCTCCAGGTGCTCTGGGTTGGCCTGGAAGTACGTGTGGGCAGCAGCTGCTGCCTTGGCAGGCTGCTTCAGCTAGAGACAGGAAGGAACAGGACTGCTGTTGGTCTGATAGACAAGCAGTTTAAAGTTGTAAATACAATCACAAGCTCAGACTGCAAGTATTTTCATATTTTATTACTTTAGAAGATGTAACCTTTTGTACACACTGGGTGTAGTTTTGTCATGGCGGCGAGGTAGACAGAAGTATCCATTACCATAGTAACTGCTGACAGTCTACCGACACAAAAAAGCTTTCCCCTTAACCTGTACCAGTAGATTTCCATGCAGCCACTTTACTAAAAGCATGTATCGGCCAGTGGACGGATTTGGCTCGTTTGGCTGGCAATAGGCTGATCAAATTTCAACTTGTTACTTTTCTTTTTCAAATTGTGTGTCATCTTATATAAACAACTAGGGGTTGGAATGATTCCTATTGCATCCCTAGTTATCTACACTGATTGGAATCAACTCTTTATTAGGCTACTCAGTCAATATAAAAACATGTATGAAATTGCCTCCTTCAGAAGGGGCTTACATTTATTTCCATCAGATTATTTGGAAGTTGGAACCACAAAGTAATACAAAACCTTTTTAAGTGCCTAGAACAAGGCAGATGTAGAGGGCTAGACTGCTCCCTTCTGATGGATGAGCTCTCTGCATTGAACTATGCATTACCACATTCTATCCTATTCATTAAATATGCACCTTATACAAACAGAAGAGTGTGGAACTGGCCTGCTGTTGACATGATCAAATGCATGTTGGTTAGTCATCCACTAAAATAAAATAGAACAGTTCAGCTTTCCACAAGATGTAGATATAATCTACCTTTCCTTTCTGCCAGACAGATAGGACTTCCTTTCCCTCCTCTCATGATTATTACAGAGAAATCACATGTGGCCTATTGTGCAACAGGCTGAGAGGACTTCCAGATGTTTCAAACAATGTCTATAAACTTAAAATATAGACATAAAAATGCCTATAAACCTAAAATCTGACCATTTAATTCAAACACTTATCTCACCTGCCTGATGTACAGTTTAACACAAGATGTGATGATGTCAAACCATTATTTTACGTGATAAAGAGACATGATACACTTCTGACAGCAGGAAAGAAGAGAATGTAAGCATCTTAAGTTGGGTATGTTTAAAGTAAGATAATAGATTGTTAGATTCTAAATGCAGTTAGCTAAAAGAGCAATGTATATAGAATACATAGATTACATAGATTTACATAAAATGTATAATGTACTTCTAGTATTTAGGCTAACTTTCTGGAATTATTTTGAGGCTCTGTTAGCTGTGAATTTTTTTTCCATTTTAGTGAATGGAGATGACGCAACTCTCTCTTTACATGGCTCTGCCCTTAGCTAGCTGCCATATCTGGTCACCAGCTGATCGATCAGTGCATCTCTAAACGATTACCATTAATTAATTACCATTGGTAGATGCTACAATAGAGTTGTCTCAAATTGACATTAGTTTCTTGATACCTGTCCACTTCGCTTCCCCAACCATTATTACCAGTCGTTGCTACAAGTCACTGAATATCATTGACAAACAGTAAGGGTAGGTATGAATATGATACTGAGAAAAAAATAAGACAAAAAATTATATTCTGCTATTATGTATTAGGCCCTTTACTATTCAGGCCATTAGGAACTTTGGATGATTTTAAATATATATTGATATATTGATTGGTATCTGCAGATCTTGGTGGTAGTAGCAAATATTCAAACGAGAACTTTGAAGGCACTGTAATGTTCCTCCAAACCACTCTACTTATGTTGAATAACGTTAAATTTTCATGATGCAATATGCGATAACTATTCTGATATAATATTGGTTGCTTACATTTGCTGGTGTTAAGACCTGTCCAACTAATAACAAATGTGCTACTTTTAAGTTGCTTTGGATAAAAGCGTCAAATGCAGCAAATGTAATTATTCAGAACAGCATTAATAGATGAATAGAGCGGTATACATATGCTACTATGTGAACACTATTGCCGCCTTCATGTCGTTGTCGGAAGCTCCTACTTATGAGTTCGGAACTCTTAAATACAACATGTTACGCATTCAAGTACATGGCCTGCGATCTATCACACAGGCCAATTAGGAAGCAGCTTAATAATTAATTGACGAACTATGTAACTGCTCCCAAAGGTATTCTTCCCGTACAGAAAAGTCCACGCTCCGACTGATGTTTGATGTTTAATTTGCCACCGTCAAACACCGTGAAAAACTGTAAATATTAAACGTGTGTTAACATATTACATACTACATATTATTTGTTACCGTCTAATAAAACCAACATCAATGCTCTGTTGCACTCATTGTTATTTACATTATCTTGTAAAATAATGATTGAAACAAAAGTATAACGAAAGTATAAAGTGTTAATATAAGAGGATTAACAACAAGCAATCACATACCGTGTGCACCTTCTGTCCAGAAATGTAGGAGTTGTTAAAACCAAATATTTATTGATAGCAGAAATCGTGTGCTGTCCATGTGCTCACCGTAATGGCTCTGGCTACACACGCAATCTTAACTTTTCCTTTTACATTATTCTGCGCCAGCTATCAGAAACATTGTTATTGATGATGATAACGTTATGTGACTATAGCTGCGGCAAATTACGTTAAGAAACCACGTTCACTTAAATCTACCTAAATCTACCTAAATTTTTTTAATTAAAGGGATAGTCAAGGGAAATCAGTCATTTTAGTCTTAGCATGTCATTAAAGGATGTAGAGGCTTAATATAA
>JAODTR010007492.1:0-10245 GCA_025399935.1 Amblyopsis rosae | reverse complement strand
ATAATACTATATATACACATATATATATATATATATATATATATATATATATATATATATGGTTTACCGTATGCTCCAGGTATGCACTACTATTGTGTTGAAACGCACAGACACACACTCACAGAAGATCAGATCAGCGGCACCCAACACACTTTCCAGGTCCTGTACCTGCTCTGCATTTGTTCTGCTTTGATACTGGGTGGAGAGGAGGGGAAGGAGGAAGGGGGGTCCATATCTGTCCATCATCATTGTCTACCCTCTGCCTCAACCTCTACAACATTGCTAATCCCCCCTACCCCCCCCCTCTGAGGAATGCATCAGATCTGGACAGTGTTTCATTTCTGGGTTTTTTCTTTTTCCACAGGCCACATCTTTTGATAGCTTAATGGCCCCCGCACAGAGACCAACATGAACTGGAGGTTTAGGGCCTGTCCTCCACATTTAAATCATTCGGACGGGAGGAGAGAACAAGGAACAGGCGGTTGTGTGGGCTTGTTGTCACCTACACATATAACACCACCACACACATCCACAAATATGTGGACGTTTGTGTTCATGGAGTGTTTCCCTGCCATCCTAGATTGTTTGGCTTGTTCCTTGGGAGGCTCATTGGACGGCTATGACAGACCCTTGGCGTCCTACTAGCTATGAAGGGATGAAGCAGTCTTGTGCATTATGCAGTGCCTGTGGGGCGAAAACACTTGGGGCAAATCAATGTGTGTCATAAGCCAATGGTGTGCACGCAAGCTAGCCTGCAATCCCATTCTGTCTCCCCATTCGCCTCCGATTCACATTGAGGCACAGCAGCCCTGCTCTTTGTCGGCACTATTTCACCACCCTTCATTCTGACATCCTTACAACAGTTCCCAGCCTGTTTTTGACCCTCTGCACACTGGAGGTCTGCTCAATTTCTGTGCCGACATCAGCTAGCGCCAAGAGTGACCAGGCGCATATTATTGATCTTTTCATCTGGAACCGGAACATTGCCGCCATTGCTTGCCATGCGAGGAAATGAATGCGTTTTTTAAATTTTTTATTAAGATTTAGCAAGACAATAATATACTAATAAAAACGCATACAAAAAGCGTATTGTTGCAGGTTGGGTGATGTGTGTTTTGGCCTGCCACCAGTACTTATAGACAGAGCTTGCTCAAAGCAAAACATCTCCCAACATATTCCTCCGTGGCCTGTTCTACCTTACTGTATGACCTCTGCCTGTCTTTAATCTCACCTTTATTCTATTGCAGTAATAAAACTGCATGTCCACCATCAGGGTCAAGGCCAATGAAAGGCAGACCGCTGTGACAAATGTGGAATAGATTTTAATAGATATAGGCAACAGAGACGGAGAGAAACAAACAGAGCCAACAAGAGCGTAAAAACAAACCAACACGATTCCTGACTGAGAAAGAAAGAGATTGGCAAAACCCCTCCCCCCTTCCACTGCCTATCAGGGGCCGTTCCAGGGACAGATGCATCTTTTACAGAACCTACCCCCCTCCCTGGACACACACACACACACTCCATAATGACTTGGCTTATGGCTGCGTTCAGCTACAGGACACTTTATGACAGCTGCAGCATGATTGGCCGAGGCCACCGCAGTGTCTGGATCACGTTGAGCACATGAAGACCCTGACCGAGGCCCCTATATCACTGGCCAAGACCCGTGCTGCCGGTGTGGACAGACAGGGGAGTTGGCAGCGTGGGTTAATCTCAGGTGTTGTGCAGCAGGATTTAACAGAGGCGGTCGGCGGTGGATGTGACATATAGGGGATAATTGCTTCTGGGGTTGTCACAGATGGTGCTGGGCCGAGCTGCTATGGTGACGGTCATGTCTGCGCTCTGTTGAGGACATTTATGCTGCTCTGCCTGCTTGGCTGTTTGTCTTGACGCTGAGCATCGAGCCACAAAGCTAGACTTTACTACCATGTGGGCTAATCGCTCTAATGGCTCTTTTTAATAATTTTTTACTTTGAATGTCAAAACACAACATAATAATACCGTTGTTAGTGTGTTTTTATTGAGAATACCACACCTGTATAGAACAGTAAGTCTATTTGCCAGCTGTAGTCTATTTTTGGTTTTATTTTATGACACATTTATTGACTGAAGGAAAGCTAACAAGGCTACAAGCAGCTAAAAGGGAAAGCTAACATAAAATCTAAACACGGCCTCATTCTATTGATTGAAAGGCAGTGTAGTCCTGAACGGCACGCGGCAGAGAGAGGGTTGAGAGTGACAGCCAAGAGTGGCTGGCCCTGCCTGAGCGTGCCCCAGAAGAGGTGCCTCGTGGCGGGGAGAGAGAGAGCTGTCATAACAGGCAGGCTGGAGGGCTGCTCTGTCAGTCCCACAGCGCTGTGAGGCGCTGAGCAGGGGGCACGAGCGTATACACACACACACACACACTCACAAGCACACGCAAAACACACACGCAGACACACACAGACACTCACAAGCACACACACGCAGACATACACACACACACACAGACACTTACAAACATAAAACAGAAACACACACATGCAGACACATCCAAACACACAAAAAGACAGACAGACAAAAATGCACACATACAAACACGAACACACAAACAGACACATACACGCACACAACCTCTGTGTGTGTGTGTGTGTGTATGTGTGTGTGTGTGTGTGTGTGTGAAGGGTCCTGGTTATTGCCACAGAGAAAGCACAGCTGAAAGACAGCAATCACAGACCCCCACCACGCCTCCGCCCCATCCATTTCTCGCTCTCATTTTCTCCGCGGGGAGGGGCCGACTCTTGACAGGTCAACTTAAATATTTATGCTGACAGGGAGAAGGCAAGTATGTTATCTCCACCAAGACGTATCACCACCCTGCTCTGACTCAGCCACTTACACGAACCATACGCTGTTCCTGCCACCCCACCTTCTCCTCTAAACAGCTTGTTAAATCTGGAGGGGATGAAAGGTATGTGCTGCAGTGAAGATAGATGAGAGACCAGATAAGGCCTGCAGTTGATCTCAGAGTTTTGTGGATTTGAATGTACTGTATTGGAAGCCCAGCAGATAACGTGTAAAACGCCTGTCTATGACAAAACACGAAGGGCTAAGCCAGTGGTAATCGACCTTTCTGAACCATGGCCCACAAAAAAGTGCTTCATAGATACTGTAGATGAACCCCGAGATACGTTTACATGGGTTTGTTTCCTCATAATCCTGAAATTCAGCTGAAGAGATTAGTGTATGGCTTGTCTTTTTTGGAATAGTAGGGGCTCTACAACACAAAGACAAAGTTGGACATAAAATATGCCTTGCATAATGGGTTCTCATATGCTGCAATTCATGGTAGGGATGGCACAATCCAATTATTTCAGTCCCGATATGTACAGCCCCGGTACAGATACATGCACTTTTGGGAATCTCGATTAGAGATCCAATTCCAGTGTTAATTGAAGATGTATTCCTCACTGTGACTGAAGAAGAGACTGGGAAATTATGTTTTAAGGAAGGAACCATCAGGCTTGAACGTTGCTTTCCAAATGTTATAAAACATAATGTAACATGGGCCATACTGTATACGGATATAAGGAAATATAATTACAATGTTGTCAGTGATGGTATGCAATATGCATCAGTTTGAGTGGTTTGGTTTAAGTTACGTTGCAAAGTAAATGACAGCCAATCTCTATTTTTAAACTTAGATGGATTTTATAAGCATGCTGCTGATAGTGTAGCCTAGTGTAGCCACCATGACGATGCGTTGCCTTACCACCACACCATACGAGGAGATACCTCCCAACTTGCTCTCTCCCGATCATCTGTACCACCATATTTCAATATGTCATTTGGTCATCAGATGGGAACATTGAGTGCACACTAAATATATGTATACATTATACATATATTTATACAGTACATATATATATATTATTATTAATATATTTTACAGTAGTGTGCTGGGTCACCGGGGTGTGTGTTTGCGTGTGCACTTGCGTGTGTGTGTGTGCAGCTGTTCACACGTGCCACCTCTCCAATGATCCCATGGAAGGCAGGTGGACGGCTGGTCCAATCAGCACGCCGCACCCGTTCCGAGCGGCGCTATGTGCCGCCTGACCCCACGGCAGCTGGCAGCAATTAGCTGGCAAGCCAGGGACACAGCAGTCCTGTGTTGTGGAACCTGGCCCTGACCACAATGTGGCATCGTAGATATTGGAATAGATGGAGCGGTTGCATTTCAGTGGAGGCAGAAATGGAACGCTTTCAGTCTCTTAAGTGGGCGTGTCACCAACAGCACTCTGCTGTGGACGTAGGCAGCGCCCAGACAGCTAAATCTACCACGCATGGCCTGAAACAAAGTACATTAACCCAAGGCTGTTTGCTGAAGAAATATGGCTGTGGCCTCAGATTGAGGTACTTGGGAATTAATGTTAAATACTCAAAATACCCATTAACGGACCCAGATAGAAATGATGAGCAATATTGTGGTGAAATCCGTGTACATCTCCATTGATATATGGAACGATGGGTTGTTCTGTTTGGTAGAACGTGAAAAGTCGCCCCTACACCATACAATTCACAATAATAATTGCCAATAGGTACCAATAAAGTGCCAATATTCTAAGATGATAACAAAGACAGGAGTATAAAGCAGAACAAGTGTACGCAGGAGGGCTTTCAGCACACTGTAACTGGGCAGATACAGTGCTTGTTCATACATATTGTAGATTTTGGTGTAAGTTAAAGAAATGACGAGTTTGTTTTTAACCCAGTGCACTGCCAAGTTTCCCCTTGAAAAGTCTTGTTGCTGACAGCAATAATAAATTGCAATCTGACTCCAATCAATTGCACACCAGCTTGAACCCTTTAAGTCCTTAAGAATGGGGAGGCCGAGAGAGAAAAAAAAATCAATTTGCAATTTACATCAGGCTGGCGAGTGTTGAAAACACTGAGAAGAGAGACAGAGAACCTGTGTGTAATTACACCCTATAGCCAGGGCCCTAACACCACAAACAGGTCTGGCCGTCATAATCAATAGTACTGAGTGTGACTCACAAGTATCTCCCCCTCCTGCTATTCACAAGGCGCAGGTGACAAAACGCTGGCAGGTAGCAACCAGGGGGAAGTCATTTGCTTCGCATCGTCAGGCGGCTGAGTGCGTACCGGCGAGGCGCCCCATGAGGGCTCGGCTTCCAGGAAACCCTGGTCGGCTTGACGCACAAAGAGGCTGGCGGGAAGTGGACACCGCATAGGTGAAGGGGGGGGGATTGAGTCACGACACCGCGGCAATGCCAGAGACTAGCGCGGTGTCGCGCTCCGCCTGGTCGGCCTCAGATGTGGTGAAATCGGACCCGCGGGGCTGCTGAGTGAGCGCTGGAGTGCGGGGCAACGTGCTCTTTCATTCACACTCACGCGCACACTCACGTGCACGCACACACAACACACACACACGCACGCGGACACACAACTCTGTTCTCGCACAGCGTGTGAGAGGCTCCGCACGCTGCCAGGGACTGAGGCAACAAGTCATAATGAAAACCAGCGGCGGAGGGGTGTGAATGAATAGTCCGCCATGTTTTGTTGTTTTGTGGAGCCGGAGAAGAAGAGGCAGAAAAAGGAGAAAGCTCGGGAGGGTTAAACGCTGGCAGAAAGCAGCGAAGGGACAAAAGGCCCATTGTGAGGGACAGAAGTGTCCCCGGAAAGGAGGCGAGAGAAAGGAGAGAAAGCTACCACTGGCTGCTCCCCTGGCCTTATTGTAAGAGAAGGGGAGTGCAGCCACGCATGACAGATGTCCCCTAGCCATTGTTCCCCCATCAGCCGCCGCTCTGCCACTGGAATGCCACGGGACAGCCTCCGCCGGCCCAGGGAGAGGCGCACCGCACGCCTCGATCCCTGCCCCGCCACCAGGGACCCGCAGGCCTGGTCGGTGGGTGGGTGGGTGGTTGGGGCCGGGGCTGGTCGGGTGGGGAAGCTGGGGGGCGGTTGGGGGGGGTTGGTTGGGCGGGGGGTGGCTTCTTACTGCTGTTCCCACCACATGCATGTGAGCACATTCACATACACTGCTTATCAGAGACATGAGAGGCGCCTGTTATATTAGGAGGCTCACCGGCAATCAGAAATACTGTAGCTTATGCAGATGAGTAACATTCACCACCAATAGTAATAAACCAAGACGGATATCGATATCTGTAATCACTTGAATATTGTTATATATAACGAAAATTACATTTAAATGAAAAGCAATTAAACCACACGATACGATGCGTATCACAATACATAGATCACTAAACAATTGTATCGCGATACATTGCGATATGATACATATTGCGATACATCAAAACTTTACAGACTTTTTTTTTTACTAAAGCTATAATATACAACAACTAAATTAAATCTGTTTAATAAAAAATTTATGCGTTTCATCAATAGTGTTCTCTGTTCCCTTGTTCTGTATATTTTCTTTGTTCTCAA
Organism: Amblyopsis rosae; assembly: GCA_025399935.1. Lineage (NCBI taxonomy): Eukaryota > Metazoa > Chordata > Actinopteri > Percopsiformes > Amblyopsidae > Amblyopsis > Amblyopsis rosae. Next base: position 3,792 of record JAODTR010007492.1, on the reverse strand, counting down.
ATTAAATTAGTTTTTTAATTATTATCGAAACTAGGGGCTAGAAAATGTATACAGTGTCGTGAAACAAAACATATTGCTACGCTACACCTTTTTGTCCACAACCCTAATGAAAGTATAGTGTGAACTGTGAACTTGGTGAAGTGAAGGCTGCAGGTTGCTGTGCTGGGTTCGGAATGGAGGGTAAGATAGTTTCTCTTTACCAAAACAGCATAGTTTTGCATTTCCCATTCAGCGGCCCACCATGTGGCAGGCCTGCCGGGACAGGCCATCAGTCTGTCACTCACAGCAGCAGGGTGCCAGTGGGAAGTACGGGCCACAAAGGCCCTGTCTGGTTAATGGGTGAGCGACCTAGCGGACAACCCTCAGTCTGTATGCCTTACTGCCAGGCTGTCTGTGCTCAGCCCTGCTCTCAACTACATTCTCCTCACACTCACTAACTCTGATCACCCCACCCCCGCCCGCCTGTTAACATTCATTTCAAACGCACGCGCGCGCGCACACACACACACACACACACGCATGCACACACACACGGTGGCATTCCAGTGCATAATGCCTTGACAAAAAGCAGAGAGAGAAAGTCCTCGAAAGGGAGGGAAAGGCATCTAAACAAAAGTAAAAAAAAGGAAGAAAAAAAAAAAGAAATGTGTTGAATGTAATTAATGTTTAGCTCAGGGCTCAATGGCTGTCCATTTGGACAACCATTGAGCCATTGGAGAAATTAAAAGCAGTGCTGATACACAGTAACACCCAAGAGGAGGGATACTGTTCTGTCCAAAGCCCTGCTACTCCAACACCAAACCTGCTGTGTCAGCACAAAAACACTAAATATGTGCTTATATAACAATGGCAGACCAATCTGGCTCGCCTAGTGTGACAACAGTAACCCAGTGAACGTCAACGTCGTTGATGAATTCATAAAGATCACACCATTCTTGTGTGTTGCGTCATGTCATGTTGCGTCAGTAGGTTTTTTTTTTAGGCTCTGCGGCTGTGTGATGCAACACGTTTGGCCACACAAACACGGCCTGTTGTTTACTTCCTGCCATACCATTTATTCCTCATTCCTCCTGCACCAGACTTAGTTCCAGAAGGCTGCATGCTGAAATTGGGAACAATCTATTGACCTATTTCTCCTTCACGGCTGTCAGCTCAATATTTCAATAATAACATTATGGTCCCATGTTTTCATTAGCCTTGTCACACTCAGAACCCAGCGCAACCAAAGCCTTGGTGGGGCACTAAGGTAAAGGGGGTCCACCCATGGCCATTTAGCCCAACCCACCGGGGACAGTGGCCGACCTTTTAAACCTCCAGACAGAGATGAGTGCGACACGCGGCCTGGCCTTCCTCTACACTTGGCGGTGTGCCTGACCCAGCAAACCCCTGGGTAAAGTCAAATGGATGCATGTGAACGTTTAGCCGCCCGCGCACGCACACACCGCGCGGCAAGCCCCCCTCCCCTGCCCGCACGGGCTTAGGTGACCCCAGTCAACATCAATCAGATGACACACAATGGGAAGAGACACGCGGGGGGGGGCCAGCGGCACATTTAATAAGAAGGCCCGGATGAGGGAGCAGATCGGTCCTGTTCTGCGAGCCATGGGTAAGATGAGCTCTCCAGAAACCCCTCGACTACAAGCGGCAATTATGAGGATCCCTCCATGCATGAGCTTTGGAGACCAGTGGATAATCTACGTTGGCGGATTTAAGACTAATCTGCTATTTCTGCTCTTCTAACCCAAATCACAATGGGATACATATAGGGCTTCTACTGCGATATGAAGGACTCTATAGCTACAGCACGGCCATGAGCAGTGGGATTCTGAGAACACCCACACCCCATGTTTTTTAGGATTTGGCCGGCGAAGAACAATATAACTATAAACGAAAGACAGGCTGCTTATTTTGGCTGATTTTAGTAAAAGCCCAACTTGTGACTTCCTGCTGCAAGGTCCCTTGTACAAAATTAACCGCATAAGGCACTCTCTGAGTCCTATCTTCCTGGAACATACGTCACATAGACAGCCAGAGAGTTGCTGTTCAGACAGCTGCCTTCATGTCTTACTGCCTTCTAAGATAAGAACTATCAGGAGAGGGGTCACGCCCTTTCCTGTAACGTACAGGAACGTACAGTACTGCAGTTATGTTGTCAGTCTGGGGATCTTGTGTTGTGCCTACAGACATAATGAGGCTTGGCAGGGAACAACTCATGCGTACAGTTGTACACAGCCTCTCATATGACTGTCAGTGGAAGTGTCTCTCTACAGTACAGTACATCATCTGTATAAACATGCACGGTCAACACAGGCATGCAAGCACATACGCACACACACAGAAAGGGCTAACGTTAGACGGCACTTAAGGTGCTGTATCTCGTAATGCAGGTTTCTGTTCGGACAGACCTCTCATTTAATGACCTCTCCTACATGACATTCACTGTATAAACGTATTGTCAATCAGCTCTACTCCTTGCAAAAGGTCCCCCAGGCAAGCGCATGCTAATTCAACATACAGTACAGTATCGAAACGCAAGGTCAAGACATCGAAGGTCCCACAGACTCTCCTGCATTAACTCCTTAAAGGACCCATTCCATCAAAACCAAGTATTTCTAGTTGTTTTTGGAATTAGTAATGTCGATGTGACACGGAGAAGTAGTAAGCCTTTCAAAGTGGACTGTTAGCTTCCTGTTCTGTATTGGCTAAAAAAAGGGAGAGAGGCGGGAAAACGAATGAGAGAAAAGTGCTTATGTTACGAAGATCACTGCATACAGTTTGTTTGGTAACGCCCCTATGAGGATATGGTCAGCTACGTAGTATTCAGTCAAATATACAAGGCAAGGAACTGCATGTGAAGTCGATGACCGGACAGAAAATGTCATCAGTGGACTACTAGTACTTTGCTAATGAATGACATGAAGAACAATAACTCCAATTTTCTTTTCAGGCTTATTCAATACTTTGCTCACAAATCTGCATAGAGATCGTAAACACGTGACTGGACATTAATGGGAGGCAGGTTCAAGGACTGCAAACACAGCTCTGGTTCTGTGGCCATGGTAACAGTAACAATGACATACAGCTATGTCAAGGTGCAAGCCAATCATTTAGTTCTGCAGCATGGTAGGGCATACGGACAGAAAGAGCCGCGTCAACTCCGTTTATTCCAATGGACCGTTTTTTTCACTGCGATAGAGGATCGTGAAACCTCAAAATAGTTCCCAGAAGTTAGCCGTAAATACTAGAAGTATCTTATCTGATACAGTATATTGTCATTTGCAAATGGATGCCATTTTTGACTAATTACAGTACCAAAGATTGCAGTTTTTTATCTATATGTTTCTGTTCAAATTGCCCACCAAGCACTATATATATATATATATATATATATATATATGATCATTTCGAACATCTGTTGACGCGACTCTCTTCTACATGGCTCTGCGGCTGCTGTGTCTGGGGTACAAGCCCATCATTTAGTGACCAGGCCAGGCCTAGCTGTCCTTGGTTCGGCAGCCATGTCAACGACACACGGCTACTGTATGTCTGGGGTGGGTACAATCCACTCGTTTAGTGGCCATGCAGGCCTACCCAGTTGTCGGCACGTGTCCGCCAACGCCCCGCTGAAAATAGCCCTCCGCAGCTGCTCTATATAAGAGGCTAACCCAAGCTGACTGCCACAGGCAGCGGACAAGACCTCCCCCTCAGCGGGCTGCCTCCTATGGGGATGGGACCTGTGGAGAGTTGGTCCTGTTGTATCCTTAGAACTATATAACAAAGGCAGAACTGGGG
>JAODTR010007491.1:0-10245 GCA_025399935.1 Amblyopsis rosae | reverse complement strand
GCCCTCCCTCTGGGCCTGGCTCCAGACGGGGGCCCCGGGCTTCCTCTGGGCAGGGTAACCTCTCCTCTTGAATGATCTTTCATAGTATGTTTCACAAAGGGCCATATGAGTTTAGAGCAGGTCCCCCTTTATGGACTCATGTTGCCATCTACTGGTGGAATTGTACAATTCAATGGAGTTCAAATATATTTTTTGAAGGAAAGAAATGCTGTTACTGCAGTATCTTCAATGGCGTAGCGGTTTATCAACTCTGTCACAACTTTGAAGGTTGTGAGTTCACAGCTTTCTTGTGGAGTCAGCCTGGATATTTTGGCTATATTTCTGTGACATCTCTGCTGCTATGAAATATTTACTTAAACGTCTGTTTGCCTTTTCTCCTCAAGAGTCATGTTTGGACCCCGATTATTGCTGCTTGCGGCTATATTTATTATTAGGGCCAGAGCACACACTGTGTGAGGACCCTATTGGATCCCTATGATTATTATTCTTTTGTCTCCGGCTTAAATTTTTATTAGGGGGCCTAAACATGCACGAAAACTCACGAAACTTGATGCACACGTGTCTTCCCCGGGAAATCGCTGATTTTAGGTGTCTCGCGAATAGGTGTGGCAAAATGACTTGCTAGCGCCCTCTACAGAGTAGCCCCCCCGAAAACGTTCGCCTAGACGTACAACATTTCTGTGAAACATGTAACATGTCCAGACGTACAAACAAGTCTCTTGGAGCGATTCCCTACATCCAACAAGAAGTCGGCCATTTTGAATTTAATGGTCATTTTTGCCGATTTGCATGCATCGTACTTTAACGAACTCCTCCTAGAGAATTTGTTGTGGTCAATGTAAACACATTGCTGATTAAAAGTTGTACAAACGGTGAGTTTTCACACTTTTGATAAACGTCCCGTTCTGAAGACATCTATATGCTAATATTTACATAAAGTTATAGCGCCACCTACTGGCAACAGGAAATGTAAATTTTTACGCTGTGATGTTCTTCTCCTAGCTGGTTTGATAAATCCACTTAGTAGTCTTAGTAAAGCCAAAAGACCCTAATGATGACATTGAGTTTTTGTTAAACGGCTTGTCGGGACGTGGCGGCGTAGGCACATCCTTCGCCAAGACGCATCAAATTGATGTAACTTCTCCATAAATGTTCAAATCTGTACCAGATATTTATCAATTAATAAGTGTCCCACCCTGAACACATCGATATGTCAACATTTACTAAAAGTCATAACGCCACCTACTGGCAACAGAAAATATCACGTTTTATGCTTTCATTCCCTGCTCCTAGCAGGTTGCCCACATTTTCTACATAATCGTCTCACACAACACGTATAATGACTCATATCCGAGTCCACGCCATGCCCCAATGTGCGTCACGTCATTTTACTTAAAACACTTATATTACAGCGAAAGTATTAATAAAATTTTCATTTCCATGGACTTTATAAAAGATTAATCAAATAACAATTTTGTTTTCAGGCAATGGATAGGTGCTTGCTCTTCCTACTACTCCTGCAGATCAGCAGAAATGGTAATTCAAGGATATTAAACTAGAATTTGTATTGTTCTATACAAAAGTAATTAAACTGTACAGTAGGCATACAGTATATGGCTACATTATTGTGTGTATATAGTCATTTAGCAACAATATTATGTCAATATTCTTATTATGTCAATCAAATTCTGTGACTTGTTCTAATAGTTTAGACAATACTTTAGCTCAATAGCTCAATAGCTCAACACTGTATTATATATATATATATATATATATATATATATATAGTGTGTGTGTATATAAACATTTCTAAATTTGTATATATAAATATAAACATTTGTTCTGGTCTTTCCCTTTTTTTTGCCCTTTTTTGGGCTGGCCCTTTAACATTAATGTGAATTATAGTGCAGGATTTATGTACGATACTTTGTAGTGTGTGTGTCTTTGTATTATTTTTTTTCCTATATAGCAGTTTCCCAAGAAAAAGAAGTATGCTCTAAAAGTGTGGTCAACTCTTGTGGTGACTGTATCCGATCTGGACGATATTGTGTGTGGTGCAAACAGCTGGTGAGAAATAATTTTCTGTTACAATTACAAGCATTCAAAATGTGTCAGGGATGTGCATAGAATTCTTCAGGGGTAGGTTCTAAAATGAAAAAGAGTGGCATCTACAGTGACAAATAATATTGGATATGTGTTATATTTAAAGTAATGGATGTCATTTTCGAAAATGTTTAAAAGAAAAAAACAATTTCTTTAGGCGAATCTCTTAAAGGTGCCTAGTGTAGTTTTTTGCGTGTTCTCACTGGATAATATGCAAGCAGAGACACAACACTTACTGGAGTGGAGACTGCTGCTAAATGACCGGCAATCACAGTTTGCTACATACTCAGGTACAACCGACACAAACACACCTCCCACTGCAATGTAATAGTAGCATAATAGTTTATCAACTAATATCCATTCTCACTGCATGATATGCATTGCATTTGTATGATACATCGGCCTTAGCTGAGCTAGTGTTAACTATCCTTTCGACTACGATCTGTTCACAGTAGCCTACCTTTCACTGAGGCTTAACAATGTCATACATGTATTGGATAACGCAGTAGTTAGTGAACTAGAGTCTACATATTAAAAATGAAATGTGTTGCCACTTACCACACTTGAGTAGGCTTTAGACCATTTGTTATTAAGTACAGTTACTGTACTGAATTGTCTGGCACTTTATTGTGAAAGATACTACTGGATGACTAACGTTACACTGGAAATCATTCACATAAAATACAATGTAAAATCTTGTAAATAACTTGCTTTATGGAATTATCCTGAAAGATATAGTATATGCATGCATCATTGTAATTTCTGCAACATACAGTTTACCTTTGTTTATGTCAAAATTACAGAACCCTGGAAAGGACATAATAGAGCAGAATAGAGCAGTTATATTTTGCGCACTAAATAGGATATTGTGCCAACAAAATAGAAATGTGTGCGCAGTTTCTATATTTTGTGCGCACAAAATTATATTCTGTGCGCACAAAATAGGTCATTGTGCGCACAAATTCCTATTTCGTACATTATACTCATGTTCACAAGGCCATTCAGACAGGAGAGATGGACGATCGGTTCAGGGTGTTTTTAAGGAGTAGAGGTATCCACAAGCCTGTGTATTCACAGGGTCAAGAACAGAGAGAAGTAGATGGACGTCTTCTTTCCTGAAGTGTATGCCTCTCTCCAAACACTTTGTGTGCATAATGCGGTATCCATGAAAGCATCCAGGGCCTTCCAATTGGTCCATGATGAACTGGATTGCTTCCCCAATGTCGCGATATCTACGGCGGTGCAGAATTTGGGATTTAAGATGTTTTTTTATGTCTTCAGATAATTATTATTCTATGCCATGAAAGTGCAGCTACTATTTCTTTATAGTGTATTCCTAAATTAAAATAAACCCATGCCCATGATCTTTTGAGTGAGTGTGCAAATGTTGTTGTGTGGGGTGGGAACCTAATTAGAAACTGGCACAATATCCTATTTTGTGCGCACTAATTGTTATTCTGTGCTCACAAAATATTGAAACCGTGTTATAACAGTGCTCTTTTTTTTTTCTTTCCACATGTCCTCTCCAGGGTTCCGTACAAAATGACTCAATATATCACAATTAAACCATAGCCATCTCATGTATCATTCTTTTCAGGATTCCAGTTCTGAAGAATATGCACCTCCATTAAACCCTGGGGCCGACAACCAAGAGTATCACCACTGCATATACTTCCAGCTCGTAATCTGACAACATGGACCGAAACCGGGTTAGCTGTTAGTGTCTGGCCCATCAGAGATAAAAAAATCCCTGATCCCTTTCAAAACATGTCAGTTACAAATATGTACCATTTAGGTGAAATCGTGTTGTATTCAGTGTCCTTGTGTGATGTGTGTTAACTATCTTAAAGAAAAAAGATTTTTTATTTGTATTAAGATTGCTTTTTGGCAATGAATCATATACTATTTGAAAGCCTGATTATTTCCCTTTTAATTGTGCCACATTTGTAAAGAACATGCATTTGTGGGATGAGCAGAGCTGAACATGTGAGTTGCATCCATTAATGTGTCAAATCTTCACTGATATTGCGAAACAGCTTTTCTTTGCTATTGACTCTTGTTTGGTGTTTGATGGATTGGATGTTTGAAATCTGAAGAAACAAGATATATTGGCAATTTAACAATTTATTCATTTAACAAACATGAGCGTCAGTAGCTTGTGGAAGAACAATAGACAGACACAACAGCCTGGCACATCATCCTCATGCTGGTCACCAGCCTGGTGACACACTGCTGTGGGATGGTATCCCATTTCTTACCATTTCAGCATATGTTGCAAGTCAGCCAACGCGGTTGTGTTGGTGACTCTGGCATGAACAGCATGACAAGCTGATCCCACAATTACCTTACTGTGTGTAGTTTATATTACTTTACATGGAAACCATTATACAGTATAGTGTCTTCTCAAGGAGTAAACTCCTTATCCAGCATTATGAATTAAATGTATATAAGTTTAGACAGATAAATATGCTTAGAATCCTAGTCATGAACTGAACACCTTCTAATGATTGCTTAGCCAGCTAGCCTACAGCTTATCCTATTATCTAACTTGTCAAATGGTTCAAAGGGAGTAGAGAGAAGGAAGGTGAGAAAAACCTATAGGTTGGATCCTCAACACACCAGCTTTGAGTACACAGTACTTTCTTGTGTTCCACGGATGATGTTACTGCGCTGGGATCAGCTGGGCTGGGTGGGCCTGGGCTAGCTCCTCTGCTGTAATGGTTGTCCGGGTGGCGTGGCCAAGGGCGCTACCAGCGGTACTTCATGTAGAGTTGAATTCCTCCGATGAGGTCCTTTTTCTTCTTAGATGCTAACTGGAATCTATGTAACAGTAGCATAGGCATAGTAGTATAGCGTCTACTTCCTTCTATTCCCCACAGTCTGCAGCGGGATGCACTGGAGCCTTCCGCAGAAACACTACAGGAAACACTGACAATATTACCCTACAGTTACATATACACAAATTTACAGTATACCAATATAATAATAAATACCTTCAGCAGGTGATGTAAACTCGTACCAAGGTCTTAGGGTGTGTAGGCAACTTGAGGTGAGACGAGAGCAAAACAATTGTTCGCAATGCGCATTCGCGAGCCTATATTATGATTCGGAGGATAAAATCCCTCCAATTCAGAAGGATTGCGAGGAGGATCTGATTAGCCTGGCAGAGGTCTTAGTTCCGTTCGGTGGGCATTCCGTTTTGGCTGCAAGCCATCCAGTGGTTGAATGGTGTAAATTCTCCCAAAGTCGTCCAAACACTCTTCGACCCGGTGTACTGTAGAGTCCCGCACATCTTTGATTTTATGCCGGCCCTGGAAATTATTATTTTTTATACACCAAGGTTCCGACTGGGAGGGTGGGAATGTTGACTGGCTGGGAGTTCTCACGCCGGGTTGCCGCTGCCTGAAGTTGCTTCTTGGCCTCTGTGTAGACTACTCTGAGGTGATTTTGGTGGTTTGCTACCCAGTCTTCGATAGTTCCCCCAATATCGTACCCAGGTGTCACGCCCAACATTGCATCCACCGGCAACTGTTGGCCAAACATCAGTTTGTATGGAGAGTACCTGGTTGACTGATGTACTGTGGTGTTACGAAGAGCATTTGGGGAAGGAACTGGGGCCATTTTCTTATTTGGCAGCATGCGTAACAGGTTGTGTAGAGTACGATTGAAACGCTCGCACTGTTCATTCCGTTCCGAACAGGAAAGGCGTCCATCTCCAAGGGGTTTAGAGGGGTAGGTGGTCTTTGGACCTCTGGGGGCCACTGTGGCAATGCCCTCTGGGGTCACATGGTCCACCTTGCAGGGTAGAGAATCTGCGTTCCTGTTTGCAGCTCCTGGTCGGTATTTATTCTCAAAGTCAAACTGGGCGAGTTGGTTTGCCCACCTTTGCTCCACTGCTGCCAATTTAGCAGTCTTCAAATAACTGAGGGGGTTGTTGTCAGTGAAGACGACAAACTTGGCCCCTAGCAGGTATTCACGGAATTTCTCTGTTATTGCCCATTTCAAAGCCAACAGCTCCAATTTCATAGAGCTGTAGTTTGACATGTTCTTCTCTGTGGGGTGGAGGCCTTGACTGGCATAAGCAACAGGCCTGCGTCGGCCATCTTGCTCCTGCGTCAATCTCTAAAACAAAGGGCTTGGTAAAATCAGCGTACCCCAAGACAGGGGCCTCCACCAGCTTTCTCTTCAAATGTTGATATGCAGTCTCACAGGCTTCACTCTCCCTGCTCTACCTGAAGTAGGGCACTAGAGATTAGAATATTCTCAGGTAGATGACTTTCATTGTCTGTGAGGGGCTCTAGCAAGACATAATTACATGCCGACCCCAAGCCCTGGCGGCAAGTAGCAGAGACAAACTTAAGGGACCCAGCTGGAATACGCATGGCCCGGCCACGGCGAGCTGTAACCCTACCAACAAGGCAAACTAACAGTGCAAACTAACAGTGCCTGCCTCCACCCCCTCTCTGCCTCCTTCACAACTAGGGAGCTGAAAAGAGAGTCACCATGTTGGTGAAAGTGCTCTTGGTAGCAGCTGCTAAGTACATTCATGCCCAGAATACCTGGGACTGCAGTTCTCTGGAGGTTTGCGGTGGGGTCCTTTAGGTCCTTGACAACCAAAACTCCCATCCTTGGGAGCACCTTTCCCAAAACTTCCACATCCAGCTTCTGATAGCCACTATATGGGATCTCCAATCCATTTTCCGCTTTAAGGTGCAGCCAATTACAAGGCTGTAGCTGCTCTTTAATGTAAGGCTGGAGGTTGGTGTGGAAGAAAGATTCGGTAATAGTGGTCAGCATCGATCCTGTGTCGAGTAGACAGGATGCCACCACGCCCCCAAGGGAAACTTATACCACTGGGCAGCGTCCAATGAGTCGTGCTGGCGCTGACTTCCTCTAAGCCCATTTGCCCCCCCCCTTGATGTCAGGCTCCCAACACAGGAGGGCGCTAGTTTCCCTGCTGCTCTGAAGTACTAGGTACAACCACTACATCCTGCTGGTGTATACTACCATTCCCTCACTTTGACAGTGGAGGCCTATGGTGTGTTGCCTCAGTACGACAAAACCTAGCAATATGGCCAACGCATGCAAATAGGAGTCCCATCGGGACAAAACCGCAACTGTTTAGAACGGTCATTAACAGGGTTTTCCCTACATAGTGGTGGTTGTTGGGAGGAGTTCAATTGTTTTAAAATAGCATCTAACTGCTCTTGCTGTTTACTAAAACAAGCTTTTAGCTCTGCCAATTGATCCCTAGGGCCTGTAAAAATGGCATTTGCTGCACCGTCACACTCACCAGAACCATAGGTGTGACTATTACAGGAATATGCCCGAGCTCCAGGGCTGGGACGTTCCCCCTCCTCTGACCACCGAATGGCCTCACTGCGGACATCAAAGAAGGAGATGTTAGTATCAAGCCTAACTACACGCTTGAGCTCTCGGCGCAGCATGCTGTCTCTAACATGCTCAATAAACTGGTCCCGGAGGAGTCGGTCTGGGTTTGGGATCCCTAATGGGTCACTGACATGATTGCATGAGAATACTCACGCAATGACTCCCCCTCAAGTTGCCGACGTTGAAAGAACTGGAGTTTTTGGAGTCCAACAAAGGACTGGGAACAACCATAAATCTCAAAGAGAATATTACAAATATTTTCAGGGTCCCCCTATCAACAGGTGGACGAAATTTAACCTCTGACTTGGCCTCCACATCTAACAGGTCATACAGAAACAAGGCCTGTTCTGCTCTAGGAATGCGACGAACAAGAGATGCTTGTATCTCTTCTACCCAATCTTCAACAGATTGAGAGTCAGGTGATATTTTTCCTGAGAATCTGGGACACTTTCTTTCTCTTGGGACATACACGTAACGTTCTGTAACAGGTGCAGCAGTGTCAAGGGCCCAGCTTCCAACTCGTCAGCATTAGCAGCCCTGTGAGTAGCCTCGTCCCATAACTCTATTGCCTATTATCCGCTTGCAATTGCTGCACCAACTCAGTCAATACCCTTCGCTGTTCCTCCATTTTAGTTGTCCGTAGGTTACACCAAGATGAAGTCCCCATCTGCAATCTCACCGATGTCCACGCCGAGTAACTACTGTTTTTCCCCCTACCAACACAACACAACTATAGCACTTTACTACCACACCTATTCTATTGACCAGCCAAACAATGCCGATGTCTCTAGGTCCTGTCGACTACGCCAAATGTGGCGAGTGCTTGCTATACAGGAAGCCTAGTTATACATATGATCTCTAACTTGACTATGCCACCCCAACGGAGTGGAAAAATATTCTAGACTCTAGAGCTTAGGGCTGCACCAGGCGTTCAACTAAATGAATAAGGCAGGCTGGTCTAGAAAAATAGATGTAGCTTTATTAAGACAAGGGCCATGAGCACAAGGCTTACCCAAACATTGTAATAACCAAACAACTGTACGCTAAGCAATACTTTCACAATCAAATAGTGCGACAAGGGGCAGGGCTACACACTAAAAATAAAATTTTACGCCACAATATTAATATGGGTACAAGCCAAATAATGGAGAAGCTAAAACAGCACAGCAATACATATCATATAGAATGGCTCATGCAAAATAAGAATAAAATAACACAAATAGCTTCCACGTAACTTGTCTATAAAGAAAGTAAATGGTACATAGTACACAACAATCATGAGGCTAATATCACCAGTATAAATTTTGGCTACTTGGCCAAAACTCCAACACAATAAGCGGTGCCCCATGCCCCAGGCACTAATATTATCAAGCGTAAATCGTATGTAAGTCTCTGAGCTATAACAAAAATGGTACACAGTACTGCACTAAAAAAAAAAAACGGGAAGAAAATATTCCCTTGTAATTAAAGAATTGGTATCCTGAGTTGGCAGGGGCTCTTAAGAAGAACATGATTGCCATCCAGTGCTCCACAACAAAGAGGAAAGTTCCACTGCTCCTCAAACCTCTCTGCTGTGGTGTGCACAGGCATGAACTCCTCCACCAGACAGTCCCAAATAGCAGTGGCAACATCTGGGACAATCATGGCGACCGTGGAGACTCTAACATGGAAGCTGTTTGCTATGGTCCTGAACGAGTCACCAGTGGCAAAGTATCTGTTGGAAAGAAAACATTTTATTTAACTGTTTGGAGGCTATACTGTGGTGGTCTTCATAAAATATGTTCTAGGCCTAGTATTATTAATATGGCTGCATAGCTTAATTTAGTCATTGACATAATTAACCTGCAGGATAATAAACATCTAAAATAGCGAATAGCCTATTGATTTTTGACAAATAGTGAAACGGACACTTACCAAAGACAGATTGACAGGCGCTCCGCAGCGGTTGTGTTTATTTGCGTGTCTTTACGCGAATAAAAACAAATATTCCAGCAGATACATTCACGCGAGTAAAGCAAGGCTATATTTTGCTTCCTGTGTGAACACCCCATTAGGCTACTCTAGGCGACTGGAATCGTCAGGCAGTTTCCATTTGAGAGACAAACATTTATTCATGTTTAAAATGTTTTATGTTGTGTTAAATAATGTGTGTTCTAGATGCCTACTTCCCCTTATTTAGTTAACTATTTTCTTTTTTTTCCCCTTAATGGTTATGACTCTGTTACCAAGTTTTCTTGGTGCATATTTTTCAGCTACACTGGCATTAAAGTAGGGCAGTGGCATCATCTCATTAGTGTTCTTAATGAAGTCGATGACAGTGATTGGTGAGTTGGAACGTGAGGGGACAATCATCCATTCCATGAAGCAAGATATTTTAAGTAAGCAAACCGAAAGCTGAAAGAGTGTATCTACAGGAAACCAATCTAATGAATAAGGACCAAATACAACTGCGTAAAGAGGTTTTATACAAGTTTTCCACTCTTGAGTTTAATGACGGGTGGCTATTCGCCTACACCGGGATGTGCCGTTTGTGTTGTCAAACGCCTTAACGGACAAGAATGGCCGATATGTTATCATTCAAAGGAAATTATTTAATATGTTGTTTGTGCTTGTAAATTGGGATAATGTTGAATTTGTGTTTTAGAGAAATTTTTCACTTTAAATCTAGATCCACTTGCAGGCGGTTCAAGGAGGACTTATTTAGGCAGGTATACAGTGCATTACAAAAATCTAAACGGGATGAGATGAAAG
>JAODTR010007489.1:18799-30957 GCA_025399935.1 Amblyopsis rosae | reverse complement strand
GAATAAAAATATCAGCATGCTTTTTATTGGTTATACATGGTGTCATTATCCGAAATGTAAAGAAAATTCTTCCCCTAGCTTGGGCCCCAAATGTGCATGGGCCCCTGGGCCCGTGCCCATAATGCCCATTGGGTAATCCGGCCTTGGTTAAAGGTCTTCATACCTGGCAAGGTATCAGGCAAGCTCTGTCCCAGCAGTGTGCTGTAGTCTGGAGCACAGGCAGGGCTGGGGCTCCCCCCCTGGGTGTCCTAGCAGGGATAAGGTGGCTCACTGAGTATACACAGTATGTAGTAACATATGAACAAAGACAACAACATGGTCTTGCTTTGTTTCTGGTTTTACAATCCTATTAATAGGATGGTCTCCACGGCAACATAACTTCACTTGGGGCCTAGTCATGGATGTAAGTGTTATCCCTTTTGTTATATAAACTTTTTTTATATTCAGTTGCATGGGAAACTGAACATGGGTTTTAAATGGGTAACCAAAGGTTTATATAAAGCCAACACCAACATTACTACGACAATCACCAACAATGACAAAAGTGCAGTCCATGCACCATGTATTACCCCCCACAGGCACAGACAGGTGTATTGATCATGAGCGTCCTGTATGTGACTGGGGAGCATTGGGGACTACAGACAGCTGCATCCCAGGTAATTATGCCAGCTAGGATGTACAGGAAGGCACGGTTATGGACATCATACTTCTATTCTGTAGTATACTGTACTGTAGGTACATATTAGTTTTAGTATGAGTGTACATTTGCCTCAATCTTTAATTAATCCTGGCGGTACTGAAATATGTTGTGACTGACAGGAAATTAGTCACCAAAGTAGTTTATGGAATATTGCAATATGTAAAAGTTATATCACAGCTACAGGAAATATGATTCTCCCCTCTCTCTCTCTCTCTCTCTCTCTCTCTCTCTCTCACTCTCTCTCTCTCTCCCCTTGTAATGCCAAATTACTAATTCGTTGGCTGATAAATGTGCACATGGGACACATGCACATGTCCACACAGATCATTTTTTGAGGTCCTTGTAAATCAGACACAAGGCATCAAGGTATTCGTATGAGATTTCACTGATTGTTTATTTGTGTGTGTGTGTGAGAGGGGGGGGTGGGGGGTATAAAGAGGTTTCAAGAGGACATACATCTGTGATTGTATCCAGCAGTCGTGTTTTCATGTTTTTGGTCAAAGTTTTAGTCGTTTAAAGAAATCGCATGATTATTATAACTGCGAATCAGAGCATATGTGTGTACACAGACACCAGTCAATATTCTCCATTGAGCAGACAAGCCCACCCCAACTCCCCCCCCCCCTCCCCACACACACACACGCAGACAAAAGCCCAGCAGGCAGCATTGTAAGACTCAAAGCGCTGGAGATGTTGTGACATTTAGCCCGTCTCCGCTCGGCAAAGGCTCTTCGATCTGGCCTTGCTAAAACCAAGGTTCGTGCATACTAGATATATAAATAAATAACTTGCTGAAAGGCACTATGACAGAGCGACGCCATTTAACAACAGAGAAGAGGCTTCGGTATTCTACTAGGGTTTCTAACCTTCTCCTGCAGGCAATCAATTTCAGGTCTTTGAAAACTGCTTTCAATCCAAATGAATCCCCTCTCTCTCTCTCTCTCTCTCTCTCTCTCTCTCTCTCTCGCTCTCTTTCTCCCCCCCCCCCCATCCACACACACACACACTTATGACATATCAATGTTTAGAAATATAAAAGAGAAAATAAATGTCTGTCTGTCCATCCGTTTGCCCCTCCGTCCCAGATCTGTCTGTAAGAAGTCCCACATTGGACATGTATCACCTGAGATATATTGTGTTCCTCTACCATAAATCGTACTGCACCACGCACAAAGACGTTTGGCTCGCCAACGACCAGTGAACAAGTTGTGTTGCCGTCACAGAGCTCTCAGCTCTGGGGGGGGGGGACGGGCTGCTGCGCGTGCGTGAGGCGTTTGGGGTGAGCAATGTTCTGCCCATGCAAGAGAATGGGGATATGGGGAGCCATGTTTTGGACGTAAGTGTCCGGCTGACATTATTGTAATGAGGAGATATTTGATCAGGAAGCCTCTCCCATTGTTTTCTCCTCCTCTCCTCTCTTATAATATTCTTATTCTCTCCTTCTGTAATATCTCATATTTTCCCATAATTACACAAACCCCCCCCAGCCGCAGATTTTCTCCTTCCAGGTCATTGGCTGCGTCTTTCTGTCTGTCACTCTGTCATTCTCAGCCAATTAGTGTCTGGCTCGAGGAGGTTAACCCCGGCCTTGCCTTCAGTTACCTCATTAGATCATACCCCTCTCTTTCTCACACTCTCTCTCTCTATATCTTACTCTAGCTCGCCCTATCCTTCTCTCTCCCACTGACTGTTTGTTATGTATCACTTTCATTCTATCTCACTCCTCCTGTATTCTGCATGGTCTCAATAGAACCAGTGACAGACATCACTCTATAGAACAAGTACAGAAGTACATTTTTTTTATAGAAATAAATGTCGTCAGTTTTATCTGCAACCCAAAAGTTCAAATGAACACAGCTCAAGTGGAATGTTCTGGAATCCCAGAGGGCTCAATAATGGTGTGTGTGTGTGTATGCGTGCATCTGTGTGCGCGCACACTCGCATGTGTATGTGTGAGAGTGATGGCAGCGAACAGCTGTTGGTTCCATGCAGGCAGATGTCATTAAAATCCCCTTAAAGAGCTGTAGAAGGCCATTTAAGGCAATTTATCCAAGTCTCAGTGTAACAACAGAGGCTTTTATCTGAGTTGTGAGTGCATGTGTGTGTGTGTGTGTGTGTGTCTGTGTGTGGGTGGGTGCGTAGAAAGGTTGTAGGCATGTTGTGTCCTTGTTAACCTCATCCAAAGCACAATGTATCCCTTCCTCACATACTCTTGTGTGTACACACATGCACATATATTACCACCAAATGTAAGCACAGAACACATATCCTTTGTGATTTTCTTTTGATCTTGTTTACCTCCCAGCCTTAGGGCTGTGTGTGTGTGTGTGTGTGTGTGTGTGTGTAGATAGCAGCAGTATTCCTGGCCTAAGGAAAAAAGACATGGGGGGGGAGAGAGAGAGAGAGATCTTGGCAAACATGAAACATTAACACAATAGATATGTACAGTAAGTATACGTACAAACGGATGAGTTGTGGATAGAGAGAGAGAGGAGAGGGTAGCTAAACAGGAGGAGGCTTGTGAATGACAGCAGCAGAGAAGAGTAGAGCCAGAGGAGAACAATAAGAGTGGCGCCAGAGGAGGAGAGAGAGGAGGTGAGCAGCCTCTAAGATTGATTTCCTCCTCAGCGCTCCTGTCTCCTCTCCAACCCTCTGCTCCCCAAAGTCAGCGGATTAATGTCTCCATTTCTGCTGCCCATTCATCAGCCTGAGGGTGGCTGCGTGAGCAGGGCTGAGGGTCCCTAAACGCACGCCGCCACCCGGCAGAGACCAGGCCTGCCGGCAGTGTGGGCTGGGTCAACAGGCTGTAGCACTCAGACAAAACACCAATCATAGGCCCGCTACCCGGTTTAGCTTCATAAGAACAATGCAATAGCTCCTGTTCTGGGTTGGGCCACCGGTTCCACCACCATTGTTGTTTGCATGTGATGTGCAATTGGACAAAGTGCACAATTACCCTTTGTCATTATTAAAGGTTATAGCGGTAAATATAACGCAGCCAATATTGGAGCTTTGGGGTTAATGTTGATACCAATATTGAGTTAAAAATGTATGTTTGTAATGATATGTAATGCTAAAGAGTACACTTCCCTAAATCACTCCCAAGCATATTTTTCTGCATGTGTTGTGTGACCACACATGCGTTCTGTGACTGTGTCCTCCATGTGTCAATTGACCACACTGCAGAGTCACCTGCTCTGTTGTAGTGCATTTATTGCCGGTATATGTTCATGTTCAGTAGAGCAGGAAATGACATTCTGTCATAATATGTCAACAACAAACAAAACAACTCACTGTGATTGTGTAGTGAAATTGCTCTATGGTGCAAATGTATGATGTTGTGAACTTGTGACGTACTTGACCACTTCTGATGGTACCAAACCTGTACCAGCAGTGAAGATGGTGCAGCCCCTAACCTCAAAGCATGTGTTTTGCTGTGATTATCTATTTATACTGCACGCCTATGGTGCTTGCTTCTCACACCAGAAATCAACGTATTATTGCTTGCCTTAGCTGCAGCTGTGTTTACCCTGCTGTGCACAGTCTCCATAGATGAGCGTCATATTGGTTAGAGTTAAAGCCCCTTGTACACACACACACACACACACACACACATGACTGTGATATTAGTTATGCTCTTTTAGGCAGATCATGCACCTCCAAAAGTTGTACTTGTATTGGAATCCTTGATCCTAATTATCACTAGAGGACAGTCTTGGCTTTGCTCCATTAATCCAAGTTCACAGATAGTTGTCTGAGTGAGTGAAAGTGATGAAAATGAAATGAAAACTGATTCAATATGGGATGGAGAGAAGCGATAAAGATGAGAGGGGGAACAGGGAGGAGTGCAGACAGAGGAAATGTGAAGGGAGAATGAGGAAGGAGAGAGAGAGGAGTAAATCAGTGGAGTGAGGCAGTTCTCTGTCATTCATCAAGACCAAGGACGGCATGGCAGACATCTTGGTTGACTTAATGATGTAAACAAAGTTATAATTCAAATCCAATCTCTCGCTCTTGCTCTCAATCTCTCTCCTTATCTTATCTCAATCCCCCTCCCCCCATCTATCTATCTATCTATCTATCTATCTATAGCAAGGGTCACCAACCTTTTGGAACTGAAACAGTAGCTACTTCAAGGGTACTGAGTAATATGAAGGGCTACTTGTTTGAAATGTCCTGAATAAGAAAGTTACACCTTTCACCTTTAATGATGATAATATTAATAAATATTAATATATGTGAAGAGACTGATCACGTTAGGCTACTGGTAATGATTCCTCACAATAATAGCACAGATACATGCAACACAATTTATGTTTTTAAATCTCAATCTGTTTAAACATTTGAAAGTCAGCATTATCGTTTGTGTGTATATTATTCTTGACAATTTTGTGTGAATAAACACATTTGTTGTAGCATTTTGTTCTAAATCACACCTGTATTATTGAGCAAACTACCACTTCTGATACTTGTTTTTAGGAAACCATTACATGCAGGGTTGTTCTCGAGAACACTTGCTAATAACGGAGCAAGGGCTGTGTAGTAAAGGTTACCAGATGCAGAGATCGCTAATGTAGCGAAATATGAGGAGATATTGAACTTTGAGCCCAGACAAGATCAGCGCTCATTCATAAAATGTTTCATTCAATATTGCTATTTTTAAATCTACATCAATGCAAGTGTTATTGGTTAAAAAGAAAACAGCAGCACAATTATATACACATTTTAGATGGAGCTCCATGGCGACTAGAGTTATTTTTAGAAAATGTTTTGACTCTCGTCCCGCGCGCACCGTGTTGGCTACCTCTGATCTACCGTATGTGTGTGTGTATGTGTATGTATGTATGTATGTGTGTGTGTATGTATGTATGTATGGAGGTATGTATGTATGTATGTGTGTGTATGTATGTATGTATGTATCTTGTGAAATTTTGTCTTTTCCACAATAAAACAACCTAATTGAAGCAATAGTGATCCTGCAACATAAACATTCATAAATGTTATTGTTACTTCTTTGTTGTCCAACTCATATGCAAGCGCACACACACACACACGCACACACTCACACACACAAATACAGTAAACACACCTTTTGCCTCCGTCCTCAATAATGTATTTTTTTCTTCCCCAAACAGAAATTAGCAATCTGTTTGGTCTTTTCCATGGATTGGCAGCCAGATTAGACAAGGGATTTATTCTGATCACTCTGCACCAAATTTTCTTTGGATTTAGGAGGTTGGAGATATTTTAGTTGGATTTTTTAAATGTTTTTATGTGTTCCTCCCAATCTCCACCCTAAACACAGATCCGATTTTGCTAACATGGTTTGAGTCTTTGGAGAGATGGTCACATTGTTATGACTCCATCTTTGATTTATTGTTATTGTGGAGTAAAATGTGTTATCAATCTTCCAGTGTATCTCTCTCTCTCTCTCTCTCTCTCTCTCTCTCTCTCTCTCTCTACACGTAACTCTGTGATCTGGGCGTAGGTTGTTATAATTGAGGAATTACAGCATGTACACTCAGTATAAGAATGTTGAATTAGCACACGTTTATTGCAGAATACCTTGCAATATATTTTTGGACGAATTACATTTATTACTTCCTTGAATTATTATGTTATTTCCCACAGGGATACTTGTGTTAAAATGCCATTGTATCTTTTAGTTACAAGGTATGTGAATTACAACTTTCTGCATGAAAAGCAATTTGTGCTTGAAAAACAAATGATATCCATCATAATGATGACTAAAGCTAGAAGTACGTTAATGTAAACGTTGACGGGTAAAACGGTATAATGATATATTTTAGGGTGTTATGTTAGGTGAAAAACGACCATCTGTCTCTCTCTTAAGCTTAAGTTTATTTATATAGCCCTTAATCACATTTCAGTCTCAAAGGACTCTCTCTCTCTCTCTCTCTCTCTCTCTCTCTCTCTCTCTCTCTCTCTCTCTCTCTCTCTCTCTCTCTCTCTCTCATACATCCCATTCCAGACAATTTTCAGGCCAGTCTTAGTGATTAGCCATTCCAGATTTCTTTACATTCTTTTAAATTGCATGAAAGGCTATGGGCATATTAGACCCACCACACACGCACACACACATACACACACACACACACACGCACGTACATGCATACACAGATAAACACACACACACACTCAAAACAACCCAAACAGTGGTCTGTCGGACCCGCTAAAAGGATTATCTATGTTTCCACCGGCTAATCTAGTCTGATTATACTAATCCTATTGATAAGAGGCTTGGTTTGAACTTTATAATGTAAGTGCTACCACAGGCACCCTGGGATCAAATAAAGGGTTAACATTCACATGTAACTAATGTTGTTTTTGCTTTGGAGACGTGATTAGTAGCACTAGCCATAATCATCTGATTGAGACTAATTAGACAGGTTGAGAGAGTGATTGGAACAAGCTCGTTAGCACGCACTCAGTCTTGCGGTGCAAAACGTGCACACGATAACATATGGCACACACAAACACAGTATGACGCGTGTGCTTGTGTGTGCTGGTGTTTGAGTGCCCTTGTTTGGTCAGCAGTGTGTATGTTTTGGTCTAGTACAGTACATTGATATCGGTTGTTTAGGAGAGTCCATACGAATGAAGATGGTATTGAAATGTGGGGAGAACTTCCCAAACACAGGCTGTGGTCAAGTTATCTAATCTCTCTCTCTCTCTCTCTCTCTCTCTCTCTCTCTCTCTACTCTATATGTTGGCGTTTTGTCCAGACCCCGTGCACGGCCCTCAGAATGTGAATGTTGTTGACATACGTGCACGTCAGCTGACCTTACAATGGGAAACGTTTGGCTACGCTGTCACACGCTGCCACAGCTACAACCTGACCGTACGTACAAACCACGCACGCACGCGCATACACGCACACACACACACACACACACACACACACTCTCTAGGTGTGGTGCTACTGTATGTCTGCAGTGTATTGGTCCATTCTGCGTCTCTGATGTTCCCAGTGGGAGCTGACCTGTATAAATAATGCAGATTAAGTTAATTTATTCCTGGGGGGAAATTAAGATTTCTGCAGCATGAAAACAACGGATCGTATCTAAAAAACACAACATCCTACTGTTAAGGTTAATGAAGTAAACACAGCTACTTCACAAGATACTCCATATTATGTTGAGCAGAAAATACTGACAGAAATATGAATATGTATGAGTTCACAAGGAAAATATTTTAACATTTAACACACTGTAGATGGCACATGCTAGTCATGGGCCACCTTAACATACCTGTAGTCATATGCTTTCACATGTGCTGTTATATAAGGCTCAGTTGTTTTACATTATACATACAAATCCTATATTTCAGTTAAGTATACAATGCTTTTCCAGTACATGCTTCCCACTGTGCCCACCGAGTGTTTATCATGTAGAGCTGTGCGATGCTAACATGCATGCCCAGGTGCAGTATCAGTACGTATTCAACCAGCAGCAGTTCAGTGCCGAGGAGCTGATACAGACATCGTCCCACTACACACTGAGAGGTCTGCGGCCCTTTGTCACCGTCCGTCTGAGGCTCGTCCTCGCCAACCCCGAGGGCAGCAAGGAGAGCGAGGAGATTGTCAAGCAAACAGAGGAGGATGGTGAGTGTGTCAGCACACACACACACACACACACACAGTCCAAAAGCTGTTGCTACAATATTGACCTGTACATATACTGTACTATACTATATTCACTTAATGGTAAGAACTGTTCAGTGGAAGTCTTTAAAGAGCAAATGTGTCCAATTAGTGCAACCAAATTGGTTCAACCCTCCCCCAACAAATTGTCTCGCTGTTTCAAATGTTTTATGATCCAGGGGCATTGTGTTCCTGTACCGTTCAGAACACCGAGCTCTCACCTCAAAGCTGAACATCCTCTCCTCTTTGTAGCGTCATAATATTGGCAGGGGCTGTAAGGGTGCGCTCTATTAGGAGGAGACACAGCGAGAGCGTTTGAAACCTTTTAATGATTCTGAACCTACATTTGTATCTCCTGAGGGCTTCGTGTTCCTTGGGGCTCATCACTAATATATTACTTATATCCCATCACTTCAGCTTACTGAAAGCAGCTAAACTATGCATGCATAGTTGCTAACAGATGCATGCATACTGTATACACACGCACACACGAGCGCACACACAGGATCTCTAACCCCAACATTAATGGGAGCACCAAAGGCTTCTGGGTAATTGTTTTGTCTTAATTGTTTCTGGAAGCCTCGTTAATCTGGGGATTTAAATCACTAATTATCTGATCGTTCACTCAGAGATTAATATGGCTGCTACATGGTAGTAATGACTTACTGCATGCACTTATACAGTACAATCGCACTGTTTAGCCCCATATCCATTATACTGTAATGTTAACTGTACATACATGGACACAGGACTTAACACAGATTCACTTACAATAGTCTAATAGGCTAACCAGTAGGTTGGCCTGAAGACATATGTGTTGGCTTCATGTTCATGCATGCTTTTATAACAGCAGAGGACAGTTAGATACCCCCCCCCCACACACACACACACACACACACACACGTGCGCACGCACACACACGCACACACACACACACACCTGCCTCCATTCTTTGTACACACCTGCCTATTAGTTTAACATGCACACCATGTATAATGTTGTACAATTACTCTCACAGAACACATTGAGACACAAAGGAACAAGGTATAGTCCTAAATTATAATACATAAATAATAATGAAACAGAAAACAATCCTAATATTAAATAGTCATGTTACATTTCCAATTTTATATTGATTTGCAATTTATAATATGAAACATTGTGTGGATTTGTTTTGCATTATATGATATGCACTGTATACTATGTAGTAATTCATCATGAGCATCCAAGATCAAGATCAAAACAGATCAAATAATTACATTTTAATTTAAATACAATCAGGCCTTGAGATCATGCAATCTTTTGTGTACTCTAATTATATCAGTTATACACACATTACAAACCTCAATGCAACTGAAAAGAATACATACTGAAGTTCCCAGGATTAATATTATAATATACAGTATTAACATTGTTATATAGTAGTCCAATGGCGTAGCGTGATGACGCCGGGCCCTGGTGCAAGGTTTACCTCACCTCAAATTAGCCAATTTAGATGCATACACACTAACATTAGCCTATGTATCTCTCATGCACATTCACTTACCCTGACTCAAGTCAAGTAATACTATTTTCTATATTAACAAATGTGTATCAGTGCCAAATTAATAGGTTAACCATAATATATAAACACAAGATTGAAGTTTTTACTATACATTTATTGTTTTGAGCATCACAATGACAAAGGTTCTCTCAATGAATTTTGCCTATAGATTAAAATGGTATCTATTGCATAGCCCGCTTAGCTGATTGAATAGAATTTGCCTGTGATGCTTAATACTGCATACAAATTAAAAATCTTATAATTTGACAAATGTAGGTGGGACTCCAAGTGAGACCATGTAGAGTAGAGGACATTACAAACCTAACATTACATATATGTACCTTATACAGTGTTAGGTTGATGAACATGTGGTCATTTAAAATAGGTAGTTCTATTTTTCCATATTTATTGATATTCACTGACATTTTATCATGATACACTTTTCAGCTATATCTTCCACCTTTCTGAAAATCACAATATGTTACCAAATGAAAATATGTAGCTGTCCTACTCACAGGAGACATGGCACTTTTATCTTCTCGTGCCAAAACAACCCCCCCCACACACACCCCCACCACCACCTCCTCCACACACAATTGGTAATCTAGGACAGTTTACTAGAAAATGTGGGACAGATATGTTCCTGGGGCTGGAAGCCAGGCCAAGTTAAAATATAATAATAATAATAATAATAATAATAATAATAATATAATAATAATAATAATAATATCTTAATTGGTATGTTCCTTTAATGATGGGTTCTATGCCCAGAGTCCAGAGACAGGTTCGGCTTATATAAATTAAATGCTAGGCTATTGTATTTTTGTAGCAGCAGCAAACTTGTATATAAACCATGGCTACTAATTTAAATGAGACAATATTGACCCTCATTTATTAAACGTGCGTACGACAAACAAATGCGTTAATTTCCACGCAAAGGTCGGCATTCATCAACTTAGACGTGAGTGGTGGCAAATTTCACGTCTCAAGTCTCAACTTGTGTACACAGGTTCTTGAGCCAGCTTACTTGTGTTTCAGCATACAGTAGTAGATCTGGTGGAGAATTACTGATGACTATAGGCTTTTCTATCCTACTGTATATAGCATGGTAAAATAGTATATATATATATATATATATATATATATAAGACCAGTCTATCAGCTGGGAAACTTGTAGAAGGCATGCATGCCAATGAAAGGTAGCATTCTTCACATATAGTGCAGGTTAACAGGGTGTTATTTGATACTCTGATGCAGACAGAAGCTAGTCGATATGGTCTGTGGCTAGAGAGAAGTAGCTCAGCGCAGCCCCAACGTGGGGCTCCGCTTTAAGGAGACACAGCCTTATTCATTGCTTCTAAAATGGTGATTTTTTTTTTTAAGTGTTTGGCAGGTATGCTGTTTTACTGTACTACGTTTAACATTGTCTTTATGAGATACCCTTTTCAGGTTCTCTTTTCTCTTTTTGAAAAAGCACACTAACACTTTTGATGTCTCTGATTTAGGATGTCTGAAATATCATTAGAATTAAGCAATACATGCAGTAAACCAACCGTCTATTATGTATTATTGTCACTGTATACGATAAAACATATTAGCTATAGCCTAGGCTGTTACATTTAGGCTACTGTTAACCGGCCAGTCCACAGGTAGAGTGTACAACAACCTGTTTATCTTAAACTTGTGTGCCAGGAGTGTCTTGAAACCACGCTTATATCTAAATGCTTATTGAGACTGAGCAGCCAGTAACACCTGCCACTCACATTCACGCAGCCCCTCCCCCTTACCCATCAGCTCCGCCCTGAATCCCATTGAACTTGCAATGAGCTAGCATGTTTTTATATACTATTTTCTTATTGCTGTTGATGTCTATTCAGGTACATATCACTATTGTTTTATCGCCCAGGCCTAGTTGTGTGTTGACCAAATGGTTTGATGTCAGAAAATGTTTTTTTATGTTTATTCAAAGGATCTACTGCTATACAACATATACTGTAAGGCAGATACAATACAACTGATGACATTTAGCTATGAATGTTCGGAACCTTTATGTAGAGGAAAGAAGGTAAGATAAAACATCAGCAGAAATAGGCCTATATATTTATGTCAGTGGAACCTTTACAATTGAGCTGTGAAAATGAGATTAAGAGAAAGACAAATGAAAGACAGATACAGACATACAGAAAGGCAATGAGAGAGAGAGAGAGAGAGAGGGGGGGGGGGGAGCTGCTGGCTTAATGAAGCAAGTCCTT